>JASVEL010003005.1:0-306547 GCA_032618575.1 Nicotiana noctiflora
GGGATTGATTATGACTAGGAATTGTGACTTGGTCCATCCAGAACAAGAATAATACTATATTGGCGATTGAAACACACTCTGTGTTGAATATATATATGGGCTTTATGCCATGTTTGGGGCCTTGTGCCGACCTGTAGTATCCTTAGTGGATAGATATCATTGTGATAGCATGATTTGTAAAATCATTAATCTCATTCCTGGGTTTACTCACTATTGTGAAATGCTAAGTCACCGTTTTTTGAAAATTAAGTAACTAAAGTATTTTCCTTATTAATGAATTGGAAACTGTTATGTGACTCATATACATATTGTGGACTGAGTATGGATCGGGCTGCACGCCGCAGTGAATGATATGAATATATTGCGCTTGGGCTGAAGGAGTCTATCCTGAGTCTGAACACACCCCAGTGAGTGTCATCGACGTTAAACGGATCGGGTTATGCGCCGTAGCGATCATGTGCATTGCATTGCATTCATGCATTGTTATTTACTTGTGCTATTTGTGGTTTGCTGTTGTTGTTGGTTCGTAGTAAGATATCCGACTGTTAGACATAGCTTTACTTTGTGGCATTTTGTGGTTTCTTATCCTCAACTATTTTATATGCTTTTTACTCACTGAGTACTTAGTACTCATCCCTATTCCCTGCACCTTTGTGTGCAGATTCAGGTACATTGGAGTTTAGCTGAGCAGTCTTGTTTCCAGAGTTATCACAGTTGTTGAGGTAGCTGCTTGACGTTCGTAGAACCCGGCTTCTCTTTTTATTCCAGTTTTATTTATATATACATTTTCAGACTTGAGTATTTCGTTGAGATATTACTATCCCGTCATGTTTAGAGGCTCTAGACTCGTGACCCCAGGTCTTTGGGATATTATTCAGTTTAACTTCTGTCTATGAGTTAAGATTCTAGCTTTATTGTTGATAATAATATTCAAATAGTTGGTTTGAGCTTCATGCTCATGATGAGAGTGTAAATGGTCGGGCTTGCCTAGGAGTTGTGTTAAGCGCCATCACGATCGGGATTGGAGTTGTGACAATTGTACAACATTACCCTGTATTTCTGTAAGAGACTATTTTCACGGCTTGAACCCGTAACCTCCTTGTCCCTGCATTTTTGCACTATATTTGAATAATTTTGCATAGTTCTTGCACTTTTCTACATTCTTTTTGCAAAGTTTCTGCATAATTCCTGCGTGTTTCTACATTATTTCTGCACTCTTTTTGCATAATTTCTGCTTAGTTTTTGCATTTTTCTGCATATATCTACACTATTTTAGCTTCAGTTTGTGCACTTCTTTTGCAACAGTGCGACAAACAACAACAACAACAACAACCCAGTATATTCCCATAAAGTGGGGTCTGGGGAGGGTAATATGTAGACAGGCCTTACCTCTACCCGAGAGGGCAGAGAGGCTGTTTCCAATCGACCCTCGGCGCAGGGAAAATAAAGGCAAACAAAAACAATAACAAAAATAAAAACCGCATTAGTTACTCCATCATAACTATCATAAAATTTATCTAAGCATAAGAGACATATGTACCATAAATAAGCAGGCATGCAATGGTATTAAAATAGTAACTAACAGAAATGACTACCATAAGAGAACACAAACTAATCCTCTATGGGCGGCCCTACCACGCCTCACCCACCCCGGGAAAGGAGTACGAAAAATCTAGAAGCCACTATCCTACAACCCTGATACTAGACCTCCGGACTTTCCTATCAAGGGTCATGTCCTCGGAAATCCGCATCCTGGCCATGTCCTGTCTAATTACCTCTCCCCAGTATCTTTTAGGCCTCCCTCTGCCTCGCCTCACACCGACCACCGCTAGTCGTGCAACAGTGCGACAATAATAAGAAAATATTGTTGGATGGAGTTTTCTATTAAGAAAAATATCGTTTGTAAAAGTCATGAAATATCAAAGGTTAAAATAGGAAATATAATTTTATACAAGATTATCCAACTTTAAACCAAACACATGTTTGAGAACAAATTATTGAGGAAAAGAAACGAAATATCATAAGTTATCTCCAAATATCAAAAAATAATATACTTCATAAGAATTACATTCCATTGGTGGCAGGTTGAGGATATAAAAAAAAAAGAAAAAAGAAATTGATTGAGGATATACTGGTTCGGAAAGTTGTATGAATATTAAAACCTACTATCGTTGTTATACGTAATTATCACTTAGTTTTTGCGTGTAAGAACGTTTTTGTTAATAAGAAGTAATTAAAATTAATTACTAGTGTGGAGAAGGTTCATCCTAATCAAGTTTCTCTGTTAGGATTTAGGCATGTCCATTACCTAATAATTATAACCACTTACTGTGGGAGAAATTTAAAAATAATTAAATTTGCAACCGGTCATTCAAAAATAGCCAAGTTTAAAAAGTAATCAAAATTTAGCCACTTTTCATGTAAAGATAAATCTGAGCAAAAATACTGTTCAAAATCGGGAAAATACGCCTGCATATTATACGAGAGTTTCATAAGTATGTTTGAACTCCCGCATATACGGGAGTTCTAGGGTAACTATGCTGGAACTCCCGTATAATATGCGGGAGTTCAAGTATAATTATGCTGCAACTCCTGCATAATATTCGTACACAAATTGGTCTCTATTGCAGCAAAATAGTGGTTATTTTTAATTGACTTGGTAAATGCTGGTTATTTTTTATTAATCAGTGCAAAAACTAGCTATATCGTGTTTACTGTGCTATTTTGACCTTACCGTACCATTAAACATAGTTGATTTTCATATTTTCTGTGTTTGTTTTTGAGTTGCTAGTATTGAAATGATGCAAATCTTCTATAATTTGGACTAATATAATAATGTTGATATAATTTTTTTTTTTTAGTTAATATCTTTGAAAACCATTTTTTTTTTAAAAAAAAACTTGAGAATTTCAAACTAATTTTACATCAAAATCATCCATCATATGCTTAAAATTGTACATACATGCATATTTCCTTTAAGGCAAGCAGGCATACTTTGGCGTCGGTTCCCCTTTTAAAGACATGAACCTCACCAAGAAAAAAAAAAAGAAATTTATATCTACTGTGACAACCCAAAGGGTCATCACTTATTTTATTAAGCATTTCGAGCTTCTGAGGTCTTGAAAACCTCATTTTTAGTTGCCTCGATTCCCGTGCGCAGTCCAGGCACGAAGCTGGAAAAATTTTTATGTTGAAATATATGAAATATGTGAAAAAATTGAAGAATTTTGGTATTAATATTGATATGGTTGACTTTGGTCAACATTTTTGGTAAACGGACCCGGACCCGTGATTTGACGGTCTCAGAAAATTCGTAGAAAAATATGAAACTTGGGCGTATGCCCGGAATTGAAATCCGAGGTCTAGAACCCCGGTAAAAGAATTTTTCTGTTAAATTGTTTTCTGAAAAAGTTTAATGTAAATGAAACTGAAATTTGATTAAAAATGGTGATATCGGGCTCGTATTTTGGTTCCGACGCCCGGTACAGGTCATATATGTTGGTTAAGCGCTTCCTGTAAAGTTTGGTTGAAAACGGACGTCGTTTGACGTGTTTCGGCCTTAAACTGGAAATTTTGAAAGTTATGAAATTTTGAAAGAATTCTTGAGTTTTAAGGCTCAATTCCTTGATTTTGATGTTATTTTTGGCGATTTGATCGCGCGAGCAAGTTCATATGATGTTTTTGAGTCAGTTTGCATACTTGGTTTGAATTCCCGAGGGCTCGGGTGAGTTTCGGATAGGTAACGGGATGGTTTTTGGACTTGGAAATGTAGCAGAAATTCTGCAATTTTTGCACAGAGATTTTCTTCTATGCAATCGCATAGGTGTAGTTGCGATCGCATAGAGCAAAGATCAGGGGTCCCAAAATCCTTCTATGCGATCGCAATAGTTCCCATACGATCGCATAGCTTCAACTTTCCCTCATATGCGATCGCACAGTATCCTTCGCGATCGCATAAAGTAAGACTTGAGGCCCAGAATTTCCTTCTATGCGATCGCATTGGTCCTCCGTGATCGCATAGAGCAATTTTGTTGTCCCCTTATTTTCTTCTATGCGATCGCATCACAGGCCCTGCGATCGCATAGAGTAAATTTGCCCAGTGATTTTAAGTTCTGCAAAAACAGAACAGATGGGATAAAATCTCATTTCTCTCAACTCTCTCTTCTCCAAACAGCTTATTGGGGCGATTCTTGGGCGATTTTCATCAAAACTTCTTGGGTAAGTGATTCTTGACTCGTTTTCTTCATTTTCCCTCATTATTATTTGAATTCCTAAGCCTAAATATGTGTAAATGGGTAGAAAAATTGAGAATTGAGTATAATAAGGATTTTCAAAGAATTTGCGATCTAGATCTCGTTTTGGAGTCGAACTTAAGAACAAATTGTATATTTGAACTTATGGATGATTGGGTGAACTTATTTTGGTTCGAAACTCGAGTTTCGATTATGTGGGCCCGGGGTCGATTTTCACTATTCCGGGCAGAATGTTGTAAAAATTATAATTGGTCATATGGATTAGTTTGTTTAGTAGTATTGGTGATATTATATCAATTGTGTATAGATACGATTGGATTGGAGCCAAATTGGAAAGGAAAAGGCATTGCTACGGATTGAATTGTTCGTAAACTTTCAAGGTAAGTGTTTGTTCTATCCTAGCTTGAAGGAATAGGAATTTAGTTATGTATGAATTGTTGATTAAGAGTTATTGGTGTCACACATGTAACAGAGATAAATTGTTGATTTATTATCAATTATTGGTTCAAAACCGGTAATTATAAATATTGTTGAAGCAAAGATTATTGGTTCAAACCGGTAATACTTTTATACACTTACTGTGGATCAGAGATTATTGGTTAAATGCCGGTAATATATATTTATGAATTGGGGTCGTGTGGCGCACCGACCACTTATATATTAATGAATTGGGATCGTGTGGCGTGCCGACCACTTATATGATAAGAAATGGGATCGTGTGGCACGCCGACCACAAAGTGATTTAAATCTTGGCATTGGCCATAGTTGCCGGTAGCCTATTGATACATTTGGGAGCGGGTGGTATGCCTACCACAAGGTATAACTTATTGTTACATTTGGGAGCGGGTGGTACACCTACCACAAGATATAAAATGAAAAAAAATGAATTGAGACATGAAAGTAAGATTTGTTCCGTTGACTAGATTACTCTTGATATTATGAGTTATTAACTATTATTTCAGAGCAGATTTTTTGATTTATTCTGTTGACTAGATTACTCTGGATAATATGAGTTATTGACTGTTATTTCAGAGCAGAGTCTTTCCTTATAAACGTTTGTATATGTATATATATTTCAACTGTACAGGTTTATGTGGGTGACTGGCCTTAGTCTCGTCACTATTTCGCTGGGATAGGCCCAGGCACTTACCAGCACATGGGGTCGGTTGTGCTGATACTACACTCTGCGCTCTTTTTGCGCAGATACAGGTTACGGACAGCAGCAGCGCAGTAGCACGATTGTGGATATTCCGACTACTGAGACTACGAGGTAGCCTTGCATGAGTCCGCAGGACCCGTTGTCTCTTCTATCTATGTATTTCATTCTGTTATCTCATGTATTCGAGATAAACAACTTATATTTCTTTCAAACAATTGTGTATTATTCTTAGAAGTTCGTGAGTATTGTGACACCAGTCTTGGGTAGTGTATCCATGTTTGGGTTTATGTATCATATTTGATAAAATTGACTAAGTCTTCTGCTAAGTTTAATTATTCTGTTGTAATTATATGTTTTTAATTTATAGTCTTAAGAAGAGTTTGGTAACTAATGAAAAATATAAGTAATAGTTGGCTTGCCTAGCTTCCACTAGTAGGCGCCATCATGACTCCTGATGGTGGGAAATCCGGGTCGTGACATCTATATATTATATTAAAAGTACAAAGGTTCGTAGCGAAATATCGTTCGTCTTTTTACCCATTTAAAATAGAGTTCACATTAAACAAATAATCATTTAATTATTCTCCTAATATTTAGCATTTAAAGTCAACTAAGTTCCTTATTTGAACAACAACACAAAATAATTTTTAATATTTAGGACATCAAAATCAATTAAATTTATCATATACAATTCAAATTAATTCGTTTATAATTTTTTTCCCATGTTCTACGTACATAGAAATTATGGCAAGCAAAAAAAAAAACCCAAAAATAATTATTTATTGCCTTTTTTTTTTGGGATATTGCTTTTCTTTGTTTAGGTAGGAAGTTGAGTCTTTCTTTGTTTAAGTTTGTGATCCTTTTTACCAAAATTACCTTAGGCTACAAATCTTTTGCTAGCAGCCTTTTATTTTTGTTATGTATCTTTCTGTTCTTAACAACTTTTATTTTTATTTTAATTATTATATGTATCATACAATTGGCCGTCGGAAGAAGCTCTTCAAATTTCGTGGGTTCGTAGAAAAATTTAACTGCGAGACTCGGGTGGTTCGGGCATGTGCGGAGGAGAAGCCCCGATGCACCGGTGAGGAGTTGCGAGCGGCTGTCGGTAGTTGGCGCGAGTCGTGGCAGAGGGAGACCCAAGAGGTATTGGGAGGAGGTGATTAGGCGGGGCATGACTATTATGCGGATTTCCGAGGATATGGCTCTTGATCGGAAAGTTTGGAGGTCTAGTATCAAGGTTGTAGGTTAGGGACTTCTATTAATGCGCGGGATATGGATGGGTCGGGGGGAGGGTCCCCGATAGGTTAAATTCTCTGTGAATACTCCTAGAATTACTAATGCCTCTTGTTCATGTTGTTGTTTTGTCTACTTTGCCCTTTTATATGTTAGTTTCTGTGGTTTATTCTGGAGTTACTAATGCTTTTCCTTTTGTTTTCTTTTTGTTTTGTTTTTTTGTGCTTTATTTTCCTTTTCTCGATCTTTCGCCGAGGGTGGATTGGACACAGCCTCTCTGCCCTATCGGGTAGGGGTAAGGCCTGCGTACATATTATCCTCCCCGGACCCCACCCTGTGGGATTATACTGGGTAGTTGTTGTTGTTGTTGTTGTTGTTGTTGTAGAAGAATTCAACTATTGAATTTTCTTCTTACAAATTTAGCAACAATTGATTAGAAATTGCCTATCATAAACTCTTCACAAATGACAATGTCGATGTCTTTAGAAGTAAGTTTGCTTAATTTGATTTAAGCTTTTTAACCTTTAGTTTGTTCTTGAAGTTATGTAATAATAATCGTTTGTGTGTTTTTATCGACAATTGTAAATTAAAAAGTTGTTAATTGTGATTTTTATTTACAGTATCTCATAGACAATTAAAATTTACTCATTTACAAATTTTGTTTAAGTTTTGGAGCATTGCATTCCGTAATAAAAAAGCAGTTAGATATTTTAACTATATCAATTTAAGATTAATTGTTACCTTGTATTTGATAATTTATTAATAATTACTAACTATTGTACCGGCTTAAGGTGTTCATATTGTGTAAGAAGCTTGGTTAACTTTTTCTGATCGTATTACACATATTACGAGATCAAAAATTAGTTTATTTCAGAGTAGAACAATTGGCGTCCTTGCATCTAGCCTTTTTGATAGTTTCGTCAGTGTAGGTAAATATTTTTTCTTATCCATAAAAATAATTATTATAGAATCAACATGGTACTTCACATTTTTATCATAAATATTTTAAGGAATATTAATTTTACTAAACAGTAAAATTTCATTGCGCGTGAATATAAATTTATATTTTTTAGAAGTTGTCTTTGTTGAAGTTCATATGCGAGTTTTATTCAAATCTTTGAGATCAAAATTGAAACCTTTTTATGTACCAGTTTACTTCAATTATAAGCCAATTTAACTATTAAACCCTTTTTTAAAATATTTATTCTATTCATATATATTAGTGATTGCTTTCCTAATTGGCATAAAACTCGTGCTTTACAAAAAACAGTTGACAAATAAAATAATATATATGTAAATAAATCAATGGTTAGTATTATAAAATATCTACAAATAAATTATGTGGAGATAATGGGCAAACTTGTAATATGCTCGTATTTATTGTTCAACTCATGTAAACTAAGTAGGAGTATCATTTATTGTGGCCAATGCATTATAAAATAATTTTTTCTACCTTTTCCATCCTTAATATGAGTTCAAGTATATCTTTGAACAAAATTTAAATTTTTTTAATTAACTTCTATGACGTTATTGTCATGTTGATATGGAAATACTTGTGCACACTTAATTGAAATAAAATTGATAATCGAATGTGTGCATATCAATACTTCAAGATTGATATTTTAAATTGTAACAATACAAGGCTTTTAATGGACTCTTACAATTGTAGATGAGATGGCAATAATCTAGACAAAATAGTTATTTAATAGTTTTCTGTTTAATTTTAGGACTTAAAATTTTATTATTAAATTTTTCTTAAGAGAAGAGATAAAATCATAGAAGGCAATTAAATTATAAATGAGTTGTCATTATTTTGTTCTTGCATTCAGTCCAACAAATGAAACAATCTCGCTATAATTTGTATACTAAGTTTTTTCTTGTAAATATTAGTCATTCTATAAATTTTACATTGTGACTATCAAATTTTTAGAAGATATAACACCAATTTTTTCATTAAATTTTTAAAAGATCAAAAGATTTAATTTTAATGTGTGTTATTTGACAAATATTTAAAAAAGTGTGATATAAAAAGTATTTTATGTTTTATTTTCATTACTAGGCTACAATTTTTTTATAAGTTTCGACATAAGTCGAGATAAATCATAATAAAACATCTAAATAAAATTCCTTCATTTGCTAAGCTAACTAAATGAGAATAGTATTTATTATTTAAAGAAAATGCTTAAATTTTATTTTATAATTCAAAGGAATTATACAATAATATGTATGTAATATTCAAAATTTGCATATTCAAGGCGAATGCGATAAAATTTATAGGGCGAATGCTATAAAATTCAAAAGCGAAAAGAAGTGAAAGTTGATGTACTTCTTTAATGCACTCTCACTTTTGAATTTTATAACATTCGCCCTGTAAATTTTTCATTTGCTTAGTGGTACGCGCCATAAAACTAGTTAAAAGAAAAAGTTAACTAAGCAAATGAAAAATTTAGAGGACGAATGCTATAAAATTCAAAAGCGAAAGGAAGTGAAAGCTGATGTACTTTTTTAATGCACTCTCACATTTATGCCACCAAGAAGACCAAATGAATTGTCCTTTATCGGTGGCTAACTGGCCATTTCATTACAAAAGCATACCGAAGAGGATAATTAATACACTATCGTACAGACGTCTATGCATAAAGATAAATATCTGCTCATGATATAAATTTCAAAACATTATTTAACATTATACATCATTTCCTTTTTAAAGCAAATATGAGACATAAAACTAATCAAGAGACATTTTTATACAACAAAAAACGCATAATATTCAATAGTCAAATTTAATGAACAATACAATTGGCCGTGCAAAATATATTTATCATCAAACATCTTTATACAAAAAAGCACGTAATTTATAAGTAAGAGTCAAATTCAATGAATTGTTTTCAAGTGACCATGAAACCGTATCTCCAAAGGAGTTCAAAGCGTTGGAACTAGTGAGTCATATGCGCCACAAAGCAAATTTACTTGGATTGGAACACCATTGCTATTTGATCCAACATCATTGGGCGTTATGAACAGGAACTTCTCTAGAGTTATGGATATTAGTAGAGGTGTTCATAGTTCGGACTGGATCGGTTTTTCCCTAAAAAGAAACCAAACCAAGTAAGTCGAATTTTCAAATATTAGAACCAAATCAAACCAATTAAGTCAGCTTTTTCTCGATTCGATTTATGTCGATTTTTTGGGTTTTTCGATTATTTGTCGGTTTTTTCTTAAATATAAGGCATTCACTATGAAACATACATTTCGGCGACTATATTTTCAACGTAACACTATCAAATCAATTGCCCTTTGAGAAATCTATTATTTACTAATATGTTGATGATAATCGAATCAAATAGTGATGAATAATTTAAGGACTCAATTAAAAATATATTATTTTTAACATAAAATAGATTCTTACACTTAATAAAAGAAAACTACCAATTAAACTAAAATGTATAGGTAAAGAATTATACTAAAAGTGCAAATGATTAATATTTACTATAAAATTTTTAAAACTTTGTATAAAAGTATACATATATGCAGGTGTTATAATAAATTTAAAATGGCTACTCCTATATTCGGTTTGGTTCATTTTTTTAATTAAATTCAAAACCAAACAAAATTTGATCGGTTTTTAAATTTCAAAATCAAAACCAAACCAAATAAAAAAGTATCAATTTTTTTGGTCGGTTTAGTTCGAATTTTCAAATTTTTATGAACACCCCTAGATATTAGTAGTAACTAAGAGTAGGCAATAGGAGTTACGAAGATGAAAAGGTTGTGATATTAATTAAGTATAGAAGTTATGGAGATTAAGAGGTGTGATTTATGGAGTTGAAATTTAAATAATAAGATAATTGAGAAAAATAAGAGGAAAAGCCAAAAAAAAAAAAAAAATCAACAACAACAACAACCCAGTATAATCCCACTTAGTGGAGGTCTGGGGAGGGAAGTGTGTACGTAGACCTTACCCCTACCCTGGGGTAGAGAGGCTGTTTCCAAATAGACCCTCAGCATCCTTCCCTCCAAGAACTTCCCACCTTGCTCTGGGGAGACTCGAACTCACAACCTCTCGGTTGGAAGTGCGGGTTGCTTACCATCAGAGCAACCCCTCTTGTCCAAAAAAAAAAAAAAAAAAAGACAACAAAGATAATTACAATCCTTGGCTTTAGAGAGTGTCACATCATTTTTAAATCCATATATATATACACACACACACACTAGATTTAAATTTTATGGGTTCAATATTCCTAAAGATTTTTGGCATAAACCAATTGTATTCTTAAAATTTTGGGTTCAAAGCTACTATTTATTGCAATATTAATGTTTTTTACATATAATATTATGATTCACGTTGGAAGTATCGGATTCAGTTGAACCCGGTGTTACACACCACAATCGCCTCCGCGCATACCTTATCCCAACCTTGAATGTAGAGAGGTTGTTTACGAAAGACCCCCGACTCAAGAAAATATGAAAAGAAAGTAGTAGCAACAAGCAGTGACAACAACAAGATATTAAGAAGAACAACATGTAGTGTTAGAGATTTACCGATAATATTAGGGTCAACACAACCTTTTTTGTTTGCTCTGGCAGCTGACGTACTGATGCGCTACATCTAAGGGGAGGTGCCATGGTGTATGCTATTTACAGATGATGTTGTATTGATTGACAATACGCAAGACATTATGAATGCGCAATTAGAGGTATGGAGGTAGACCCTAAATCTAAAGGTTTCAAGTTGAGTAGGACTAAGACAGAATACTTGGAATGTAAGTTTATAGCCGAGACACAAGGATGGGAAATGGAAGTGAGGGTGGACTCGCATGTCATCCCTAGGAAAGGGAATTTCAGTCTCTTAAGTCTATTATTCATTGGAATGGGGAGGTTGATAAAGATGGCACACATCGCATTGGAGCCAGATGGATGAAATGGAGACTCAATTCCTGTCACGACCCAAATCCCGGTCGTGATGGCGCCCAACACACCTGCTAGGCAAGCCCGACCAGTTACACTCTCACCCGAGCAAGAAGCTCAAATCAATTACCTGGATATTATTTCGACAATAAAGTTAAACTGAATAACCACCCAAAGATCTAGGGTCACGAGTCTAGAGCCTCTAAATATGATCGGATAACCATATCTAAACCAAATACTCAAGTATGAATAATGTATATACAAAGGAAAACCGGAATAAGAAGAGAAGCCAGGTCCTGCGAACGCCAGCAGCTACCTCAGCAACTCGGATAAATACTGATAAAAGCTGGAGTGCTGTCTACTGCTCTTGAGTACCTGAGTCTGCATACAAAAGGTGCAGGGAGTAGGGGTGAGTACTAAGTACTCGGTGAGTAATAAATATATACAAGTAGTTGAAAATAAGAAATCCACAGAATACCACATAATGAAGCTAAACTACAGTTTGAATCTCCTACGAACTAGCATCAACAATACAATACAGCTACCACAGAGTAATTCAACAAATAAAGATGCAATGCAATGCACATAACCGCTACGGCGTGTAGCCCGATCCATTTAACGTCGACGGTGCTCACTGGGGGTGTGTACAGACTCCGGAGGGGCTCCTACAGCCCAAGCGCAATACCGCTGCGGCGTGCAGCCCGATCCTTATATCAATTGCTGCGGCGTGCAGCCCGATCCTCGTATTAACCGTTGCGGCGTGCAGCCCGATCCTCATATCAACAGCTGCGGCGTGCAGCCCGATCCATCCTCAGTTCACAACATGCATATGAGTCACACAACAGCTCAACTTATTTATTTCTAGGTTCCAGTTCATTTAATTATGAAAATACTTTAATGCTTATTTAATTTTCCAAAACAGATGACTTAGCATTTCAATACGGTGCTTTCAAACCAGGATTGAGATCAGTGATTAAGCAATTAGAGCTATCACATATATAACTATCCCCTGGGGATACTACACGTCGACACAAGGCCCCAAATATGGCTTACAGCCCATAAAATATATCTAACATAATGTGCGTTTCAACCGCATATAGCATATTATTCACATCCGGGATGGACTAAGTCTCAATCCCCAGTCACAATCAATCCCGCACCTGCCACGGGGTGCGAGCCACGCCCTACTAGCGTCACAATGTGCTAAGCCGGGGTTTCGAACCCTCAGGCTACCATATACACTAACTACTCACCTCTAGCCGGCCGTAGACTCGTCCGCGATACCTTTTCCTTTCAAATTTGCCGCCTCGTGCGTAGAATCTAGTCAAACACAACAATTATATCAAATACGGGTCAAAGAAACATAACCCAATTCAATTTATACGAAATACGCAATAATACACCAAGTTGGTAAAACCCGGACCCCGGGCCCGCTTCTTGAAAAATTCCGAAATTTATACCAACAGATTCCTCGTCTCGCCACGAGTCCGTGCATATAAAATTTATCGAAATCGGAGTTCGAATGGCCTTTCAAAACCCAAAAATTCGTTTTCATGATTTAGGCCCTAGTTCTTCACAAATTCTACCAATTTCAGGAATTTTGGTGGTTGTTCTAGCATAAAATCATGTTTTTGAGTCAAGAAACTTACCTCCAGCGATTACCCATTGATTTCTCTCTTAAAAATCACCTCAGAAGCTTCTTCATGTTCCAAAATTGGAAGAAAACTCGACCTGCTCGTTCTTGGTATACTGTTCACGCGTTTTACTGCTCCCAATGGATTCCTTGTGAAATTCTAATGAATTTAGGCTTTTGAATCACTCAATTTGACCTTATAATGAAGGAGATATGTAGGTTTTAAGATTTGCAAATAGTGCAGGTTTTTAATACGCCGTCAGGGGCAGTTTCGTCATTAACCTGAAAATCTGGGCAACCTTAGTAAAATAGCCATAAAATCCTCATACGATGTCCAAATCCGATGATTCTTTTTGCTACGGGTCTGTAATTACGATACGGATCTAATTATTTATTCAAAACAGTAATAGGAGCTCATTTGTTCAATATAATATCATTTATGCTTGAAGAAACGATGTCGAAGCATAAGAAAAACGAGCATAACGCAACCCAAACCTATCTGAAACTCACCCGAGCTCCTCGGGACTGCATACAAACATACTAACATGCCACATATGAACATTCAAACTTAGTTTCACTCTCAAAATAACATCAAAACACCAAATTTACATGGGATTCAAGCCTAAGTTTCTTCAAAACTTCCGAAACTAACATTCAATCCAAAACCCGATCAAACGACGTCCGAATGACCTGAATATTTGCAGACATATCCAAAATCACATAATGAAGCTACAGGAACTGTCGGAATTCCATTCCGACCCCGGATCAAAATCTCACCTACCGTTCGGTTTTCGCCAAAATTCAACCTTAGCCAATTCAAGCCTAAAACTACACCGGATCTCCGAATTCGATTCCGATTGCTCTTCTAAGTCATAAATGATCCCTCGAGACTAGTCGAATCATCAGAATCCGATTCCGAGCTGTCTAACTCATCGGTCAACATTCAGTTGACTTTTCCAACCTATTCTTCTCATAAAGAGATTTATGGCCTTATTTCTATCTAAATTCCCTCCGATTTGGTTATAACTTTCCCAACACATATAAATTAGCATATTGAAGTATTCAATAAAGAAAACGGGGCGATAACTCTAGTAACGACGGGTCGGGTCGTTACATTCTCCCCAACTTAAATAAACGCTCGTCCTCGAGCGTACCCAGAGTTGTACTAGGAGCGATCCAATAGCTGAATGACCTTACCAAACATATATGCAGGGTGGTACCACGTCACCCTATCTATCATAATTACGATAACACAAAATAGCTAAACTTCCACAGTCCATCTGAACCATAGACCACATTGCACTTTCCGAAATCATATACCAAATCCGAATCACACGTCTATACTCAGAATACACCCGAACCAACTGTAATATCCCATACTTGCCACTCTGGGTGAGATATAATGGTGTACCAAACAACCAAATCACTCGAGGCGATGCCCTCTAATCACAATAATTTCCCACAATAACCAAATACTCACTGAAAAACCTATCTCATTAGCTAACCTTATTCCAACACCTTCATATATTGCCCACGGCAACCGAATACGCGATATATCAAATCCATCTCTCAGGTCACCCATTCATGAATCCACTTCCCTATTAATTGATACCACAATAGATTTCGGAGCCAAGACTCGATATTACCTGTCTAACCAACTGAAATCACATATGCCCGCACTCATTAATGGCTCAAACGATCATTTCGATTATAACACACCGCACTGGTGATATGACACCTCAACACCGGCCTAAGCCACGACGAGCACAACACAGGCTCCAATAAGAAACGTCTGAACATACTCAATTATGATAACTAACTCAAACAAAAGAGCTGTAATTCAATTCCTTCAAACCATCATGACATATAACTAAGATCTCGTCTAGCATTATAGAAATAGAGTACCTGAATTCTCCTCGAAAGGTCAAAACATTATAGGACCTTGCCACAACTTATGATCCCATCCAAACACTATTACCCATGAAGCACCTCAAGTCATCTCATCATGCTCAAAACAGTCAGCCACGCACGTATTTATGTCTGAACTCAAGCAATCAATCACACCTGCGGTGATACATTTAATATATGCTATCAAATCTTGAATGGATACAACTGATGTGCTATTCCCCGAGCGGTACTTAATACGGACTATTCCTTAGAAGCTAGGAAGTATAGTATACAAAGTAACTTATGGAAAAACTATTCTCCAAATCACACGGTTGCGACGTGCAACCTGCTCAAAATAACATACCCGTGGCGGCGTGTCACCCGATCCAGATACCATACCTGTGGCGGCATGCCACCCGATCCAAATAACCCGTGGCGGCTTGCCACCCGATCCACGCGTAAATCTCGCAAAAGAAATTCTCACCGAGTCAAATTGCTCATTACAATAAACATATATATATATATAGCGTTAAGCTCGGCCATAAGTAACGCATCCTACAAAGTTTCCCCAATATCGGAACTGGATCAATAGTAGAAACCTCTGCACTGATATCCGCCACGAAGGTCCAACTGACAAAGTCATCACTTGTTTTATTAATCATTCCGAGCTTTTGAGGTCTTGAAAACCTCATTTATAGTTGCCTCGATTTGCGTGCACAGTCCGGGCACAAAGCTAGAAAATATTTATGTTGAAATATGTGAAATATGTGAAAAAGTTGAAGAATTTTGATATTAATATTGATATGGTTGACTTTGGTCAACATTTTTGGTAAACGGACCCGGATCCGTGATTTTACTATTTCAGAAAATCCGTAGAAAAATATGGAACTTGGGCATATGCCCGGAATTGAAATCCGAGGTCTAGAACCCCAGTAAAAGAATTTTTTTGTTAAATTGTTTTCTGAAAATGTTTAAGGAAAATGAAACTGAATTTTTATTAAAAAGTACTGGTATCGGGCTCGTATTTTGGTTCCGACGCCCGGTACATGTCATATATATTGTTTAAGCGCTTCCTGTAAAGTTTGGTTGAAAACGGACGTCGTTTGACGTGTTTCGACCTTAAATTGGAAAGTTTGGAAATTATGAAATTTTAAAGAATTCTTGAGTTTTAAGGCTCAATTCATTGATTTTGATGTTATTTTAGCGATTTGATCGCGCGAGCAAGTTCGTATGATGTTTTTGAGTTAGTGTGCATATTTGGTTTGGAGCCCCGAGGGCTCGGGAGTGTTTCGGAGGTGGTTCGGGTGTTTTTGGACTTAGAAAACCAGCAGATTTCCTGCAATTTTTACACAGATATTTTACCCTACGCGATCGCGGACTTGTCCACGCGATCGCACTGCCTTGTCTCGATACTCAACGTGATCGCAGCTGTCTGCACGCGATCGCGAAGTTTTCTGTCCTTCTTCAACGCGATCGCAGCCGTCTGCACGCGATCGCGTAGCCTTCCGTTCTCCTTCAACACGATCGCGACCCTTTTCACGCGATCGCGTAGTACAAATGAGCCACCCCAGCGAAATTCTTCTACGCGATCGCAGCATTGTCCACGCGATCGCGTAGTGTTGAATATTTGCCTTCCGCGATCGCGACCCGATTCACGCGATCGCGTAGAACAAATTCGCTGCCCAGTGAATTTAATTCCAAAACAGAACAGAAACGGGATAAAAATCCCATTTCTGTTCAACTCTCTTCTCCACAGCTCCTTGGACGATTTTTGAGCAATTCTTCATCAAACTTCTTGGGTAAGTGATTCTTAACTCGTTTTCTTCATTTTCCATCAATATTATTTGAATTCCTAAGCCTAATTAGGTGTAAATGGGTAGAAAAATTGAGAATTAAGTATAGTAAGGGTTTTCAAAGAATTTGCGATCTAGACCTCATTTTGGAGTCGAACTTAAGAACAAATTGTATATTTGAACTCATGGAAGATTGGGTGAACTTATTTTGGTTCGAAACTTGAGTTTCGATTATGTGGCCGGGGTCGATTTTTACTATTCCGGGCATAATGTTGTAAAAACCATATTTAGCAATATGCACTAGTTTGTTAAGTAGAATTGATGATATTAAATCAATTGTGTATAGATACGATTGGATTGGAGACAAATTCGAAAGGAAAAGGCATTGCTACGGATTGAATCGCTTGTAAACTTTCGAGGTAAGTGTTTGTTCTATCCTAGTTTGTAGGAATATGAATTTAGTTATGAATAAATTGTTGAATAAGAGTTATTGGTGTTATACCGGTAATGAAGGTAAATTGTTGAAATTATTATAAATTATTGGTTTAATACCGATAATTATAAATATTGTTGAAATTATTATAAATTATTGGTTTAAAACCGATAATTATAAATATTGTTGATATAGAGATTATTGGCTAAATGCCGGTAATATATATATTTTATGAATTGGGATCGTGTGGCGCGCCGACCACTTATAAAATTTATGAATTGGGATCGTGTGGCACGCCGACCACAAAGTGATTTAAATCTTGGCATTGGCCATAGTTGCCGGTAGCCTATTGATATATTTGGGAGCGGGTGGTACGCCTACCACAAGATATAATTATTAATATAATTGGGAGCGGGTGGTACGCCTACCACAAGATATAATTATTGATATATTTGGGAGCGGGTGGTACGCCTACCACAAGATATAATTACTATGTGATAGTTGGGAGCGGGTGGTACGCCTACCACAAGATATAATTATTGATATAATTGGGAGCGGGTGATACGCCTACCACAAGATATAACTTATTGTTACATTTGGGAGCGGGTGGCACGCCTACCACGAGATATGAAATGAGAGAGGGATTGAAACATGAAAGTAAGATTTATTCTGTTGATTTGATTATTCTGGATATCGTGAGTTAATAACTGTTATAGTTGGTGAAGACTCGAGTTCATTTTGGTTGAAATTACAAATGGAAACTCGAATATATATATATATATATATATTGTAGCTTTTGATCAGATATGTACAATAGGCACTTACCAGCACATGGGGTCGGTTGTGCTGATACTACACTCTGCGCTCTTTTTGCGCAGATACATGTTACGGACAGCAGCAGCGGCAGTAGCGACTTGTGGATTTTTCGACTACTGAGACTACAAGGTAGCCTTGCAGGCGTCCGCAGGACCCGTTGTCTCTTCTATCTATGCTTTTCATTCTGTTATCTCATGTAATCGAGATAAACAACTTGTATTTTCTTTCAGACAATTATGTGTATTATTCTTAGAAGTTCGTGAGTATTGTGACACCAAATCTTGGGTAGTGTAGCAAATTTGGATTTTCTTTATCAAATTTGACTAAGTCTTCCGTTAATTTTGATTATTCTGCTGTAATTTATATGTTTTTAATAATAAGAATTGGTAATTAATGGAGATGTAATTAATATTTGGCTTGCCTAGCTTCCATTTAATAGGCGCCATCATGACCCCGATGGTGGGAAATCCGGGTCGTGACAAGTTGGTATCAGAGCACTAGGTTGCACATGTCTCACAACTCACGAACAACCTTAGTAGAGTCTGAAGGATCGGTACGGAGACGTCTGTATTTATCCTCCAGAGGCTACGGAGTTAGGAAAATATTCCCTTTATTCTTTCCGGTCGTGCGACTTGATCTTTTAAATGTTAATTGAACTTCTACTCTGTTCTTCCGCAGATGGTAAGGACACGTGCATCCTCATCTACTGACCAACAGCCCGAGGTCCCAGCAGCGGCAGCTCCTGCTAGGGGTAGAGGCCGAGGTCGAGGCCGTCCTAGAGGCCGAGGTAGGGGCAGAGCTCAGCCCCGAGCAGCAGCACAAGTGGCAGAACCTCAGGTTCATATCGAGGAGGAAGTTCCAGCCCCAGCAGCTCCAGTAGGCCCAGCTCAGGTCCCATGAGGAGCTTTATTTTCACCGGATCTTCAGGATGCTTTGGTCCGGATAGCAGGTTTTATGGATCATATCACCAGAGCAGGTTTATTACCGGTAGCACCAGCCACTTCTCAGGCCGGAGGAGGTAATCAGACTCCTGCTACGCGCACTCCGGAGCCAGTAATTCCCCAGGCTCAGGATCCTGTGATTCAGCCAGCTGAGCCAGTTCGGCCTATTATCGCGACTCCGTCTAATGATGGTGCAGCCATGTCTGCTGATGCGTTGTGGAGATTGGACAGGTTTACCAAACTGTTCACTACCACATTCAGTGGCACTCCTTCAGAGGATCCACAGGATTTCCTATACAACTGCCACGAAGTTCTCCATACTATGGGTATTGTGGAGACTAATGGTGTGGACTTTGCTACTTTTTGGTTATCTGGTTCCGCCAAGACTTGGTGGAGAGATTATTGTCTATCCAGGCCAGCGGGATCGTCATCTTTGACTTGGGAGCAGTTTGCAGAATTATTCTTGGAAAAGTTCCTTCCAGCAACTCAGCGGGAGGTTATGCGCAGACAATTTGAGCGTCTTCATCAGGGTTCTATGTCTGTCACACAGTACGAGACTAGGTTCGTGGATCTGGCTCGTCATGCTCTTATCATACTTCCCACAGATCGGGAGAGAGTGAGGAGGTTTATTGATGGCTTGAATCAGCCAATTCGACTACAGATGGCTATGGGAGCAGGAACCGAAATCACTTTTCAGGAGGCGGCTAATGCAGCCCGCCGGATCGAGATGGCTCTGTCACAGGGAGCGAGACATGGATCAGATAAGAGATCTCATAATTCGGGTAGATTCAGTGGTACCTCGTCTGGAGATAGAGATTTTTATGATAGAGGCCATCCTCCTAGGCCTTATCAGTCAGCTCTTCAGGTTTCTCATGATGCTTCGGGTGATCGTAATTCTCAGCCACGCTACTCTGATCAGCAGCCTATCAGTGCACCACCACTTCGCCATTTTCAGCAGCCGAGGGCTTGTTTTACGTGCGGTGATCTTAGGCACATTGCAAGGGTATTGCCCTCGAGCTTCTGACAGATCTCACCAGCAGGGTTCTCGTGCCATGATTCAGGCCCCAGTTCCCTCACAGCCTGCCCGGCCAGCTAGAGGCGGAGGTAGAGGACATAGAGGTGGAGGTAGAGGTCATAGAGGTGGAGCTCAGACCGATAGAGGTAGAGACCAGCCAGCAGCTGATCGTCCTAGAGATACTGCTCGGGGTGGTGGGGCACAGCCCCGATGTTATGCACTTCCCACCAGACCAGAGGCTGAGTCTTCTGATGCCGTCATTACAGGTATTATTTTGGTTTGTGATAGAAAGGCATCAGCATTATTTGACCCAGGGTCTACATATTCGTATGTGTCTTCCTATTTTGCACCATACTTGATTCAGCCCAGTGATCCACTGAGTGTTCCTGTTCATGTGTCTACACCAGTATGCGACTCGATTGTGGTTGATCGAGTTCACCGGTCATGTATTATAGTAATTGAGAATCTCGAGACCCGTGCTGATTTATTACTCCTAAATATGGTGGACTTTGATATTATACTAGGCATGGACTGGCTATCTCCGTATCATGCTATTTTAGATTGCCATGCCAAGACTGTGACTTTAGCCCTGCCGAATTCGCCTCGTATAGAGTGGAAAGGAATTTCAGGTCATACTAGCCGTAATGTTATTTCTTATGTTAAAGCTCAGCGTATGGTTGGAAAGGGATGCTTGGCTTATTTGGCCTATGTCCGTGATTCTAGTGCTGAGGTTCCTTCTATTGACTCTGTGCCTGTGGTTCGCGAATTTCCTGAAGTATTTCCTTCAGACTTGCCGGGTATGCCGCCCGATAGGGACATTGATTTTTGCATTGATTTGGCTCCAAGCACTCAGCCCATTTCCATTCCCCCATACCGTATGGCTCCGCCAGAGTTAAAAGAATTGAAGGAACAGTTGCAGGATTTACTTGAAAAGGGTTTCATTAGGCCCAGTGTTTCGCCGTGGGGTGCACCCGTATTATTTGTAAAGAAGAAAGATGGTTCGATGAGAATGTGCATTGACTATCGACAGTTAAACAAGGTGACTATCAAAAATAAATATCCACTTCAGCGAATTGATGATTTATTTGACCAGCTTCAGGGTGCCAAGGTATTTTCAAAGATAGATTTGAGATCTGGCTATCATCAGCTGAAGATTAGGGCATCTGATGTCCCTAAGACAGTGTTCCGCACTCGGTATGGACATTATGAATTTCTGGTCATGTCTTTGGGTTGACAAATGCTCCAGCAGCTTTTATGGAATTAATGAATCGGGTGTTCCGACCTTATTTAGACTTGTTTGTAATAGTCTTCATTGATGACATATTAATATATTCCCGTAGTCAGGAGGAGCATGCGCAACATCTCAGAGTGGCCTTACAGACTCTGAGAGATAGCCAACTATATGCAAAATTTTCAAAATGTGAATTTTGGCTAAGTTCAGTTGCATTCCTAGGTCATATTGTGATGGCAGCAGGTATTCAGGTTGATCCGAAGAAGATTGAGGCAGTCAAGAACTGGCCTAGACCGATATCAACCACAAATATTCGGAGTTTCTTGGGATTAGCGGGTTATTATCGCCGATTCGTAGAGGGATTTTCATCCATTGCAACCCCACTGACCAGATTGACCCAGAAGGGTATTCAATTTGAATGGTCCGATGAATGTGAGGCGAGATTTCAAAAGTTCAAGACAACCTTGACCACAGCACCGGTATTGGTTTTACCCACAGGTACGGGACCTTATACTGTTTATTGTGATGCTTCCCGTATTGGGCTTGGTGCGGTGTTAATGCAGGATGGCAAGGTTATTGCCTATGCTTCGAGGCAGTTGAAGATTCATGAGAAGAACTATCCAGTGCATGATCTAGAATTGGCGGCGATTATTCACGCATTGAAGATCTGGAGGCATTATTTGTATGGTGTAGCATGTGAAGTATACACCGATCATAAGAGTCTTCGGTATTTGTTTAAGCAGAAAGAGTTGAATATGAGGCAGAGAAGGTGGCTAGAGTTGCTAAAAGACTATGATGTTACTATTTTATATCACCCAGGTAAGGCCAATGTGGTGGCCGATGCATTGAGTAGAAAGTCTGCCGGCATGGGTAGTCTTGCATATATTCCGGTCAGTCAGAGACCATTTGCTCTAGATGTCCGGGCATTAGCCAACCGGTTCGTGAGATTAGACATTTCTGAGCCTAGCAGGGTGTTAGCCTGCACGGTCGCTCGTTCTTCTTTATTAGAGTGTATCCGTGAGAGGCAATTTGATGATCCTTATTTATGTGAGTTGAGAGATACAGTACAGCGGGGAGGTGCCACACAGGTAAATCTAGATGATGATGGGGTATTGAAATTGCAGGGTCGAGTTTGTGTGCCCAATGTCGAAGGGATTCGAGAGTTAATCTTAGCGAAGGCCCACAGTTCGCGGTATTCTATTCATCCAGGCGCCGCGAAGATGTACCAGGACTTACGGCAGCACTATTGGTGGCGCAGGATGAAGAAAGATATCGTTGCGTATGTCGCTCGGTGTCTAAATTGTCAACGGGTGAAATATGAGCACCAGAGACCTGGTGGTGTATTCCAGAGGATTGAAATTCCCGAGTGGAAATGGGAGCGGATCACTATGGATTTCGTTACCGGACTTCCTTTGACTCGGAGGAAATTTGATGCTATTTGGGTCATTGTTGATAGGCTGACCAAGTCAGCACACTTTATTCCAGTATCCGTCTCCTACTCGTCGGAGAGGTTAGCGGAGGTTTACATTAGGGAGATTGTTCGTCTCCATGGAGTGCCGGTATCTATTATCTCTGATCGGGGTACGCAGTTTACCTCGCGGTTCTGGAAAGCGGTCCAGCAGGAGTTAGGCACCCAGGTTCAGTTGAGTACGGCATTTCATCCTCGGACGGATGGCCAGTCCGAGAGGACTATTCAGATTCTTGAGGACATGCTTCGAGCCTGTGTTATTGATTTCGGAGGCTCGTGGGACCGGTTTCTACCATTAGCAGAGTTCGCCTACAATAACAGTTACCAATCTAGCATCCAGATGGCTCCGTATGAGGCGTTGTATGGTAGGCGATGTCGATCACCAGTTGGATGGTTTGAACCGGGAGAGGCTCGGTTGTTGGGTACAGATTTAGTTCAGGAGGCCTTGGATAAGGTCAAGACTATTCAGGAGAGATTGCGTTCAGCTCAGTCCAGACAGAAGACTTATGCGGATCGTAAGGTTCGAGATATAGATTTCATGGTTGGCGAACGAGTATTACTCCGAGTGTCGCCTATGAAGGGCGTGATGAGGTTCGGGAAGAAGGGCAAGCTCAGCCTTAGGTATATTGATCCATTTGAGATTCTAGACAGAGTGGGAGGGGTGGCTTACAGATTAGCTTTGCCGCCTAGCTTATCAGCCGTGCATCCGGTTTTTCATGTATCTATGCTTCGGAGATACCACGGCGATCCCACACATGTGTTAGACTTCAGTATCTGTCCAATTGGACAATGATCTATCTTACGAGGCGGAACCGGTGGCTATTCTAGACCGGCAGGTTCGACAGTTGAGGTCGAAGAGTTATCCTTCTGTGCGTGTTCAGTGGAGAGGTCGGCCTCCTGAGGCATCGACCTGGGAGTCCGAGTCTGATATGCGGAGCCGCTACCCACATTTGTTTCCTGACTCAGGTACTTCTTTCTTTTGTCCGTTCGAGGACGAACGGTTGTTTTAGAGGTGGAGATTGTGACGACCCAAATGGTCATCACTTGTTTTATTAATCATTCCGAGCTTTTGAGGTCTTGAAAACCTCATTTATAGTTGTCTCGATTTGCGTGCACAGTCCGGGCACAAAG
Organism: Nicotiana noctiflora; assembly: GCA_032618575.1. NCBI lineage: Eukaryota > Viridiplantae > Streptophyta > Magnoliopsida > Solanales > Solanaceae > Nicotiana > Nicotiana noctiflora. The sequence goes on from JASVEL010003005.1 coordinate 23,905, forward strand.
CTGGAAAATATTTATGTTGAAATATGTGAAATATGTGAAAAAGTTGAAGAATTTTGATATTAATATTGATATGGTTGACTTTGGTCAACATTTTTGGTAAACGGACCCGGATCCGTGATTTGACTGTCTCAGAAAATCCGTAGAAAAATATGGAACTTGGGCATATGCCCGGAATTGAAATCCGAGGTCTAGAACCCCGGTAAAAGAATTTTTCTGTTAAATTGTTTTCTGAAAATATTTAAGGAAAATGAAACTGAATTTTTATTAAAAAAGTACTGGTATCGGGCTCGTATTTTGGTTCCGACGCCCGGTACATGTCATATATATTGTTTAAGCGCTTCCTGTAAAGTTTGGTTGAAAACGGACGTCGTTTGACGTGTTTCGACCTTAAATTGGAAAGTTTGGAAATTATGAAATTTTAAAGAATTCTTGAGTTTTAAGGCTCAATTCATTGATTTTGATGTTATTTTAGCGATTTGATCGCGCGAGCAAGTTCGTATGATATTTTTGAGTTAGTGTGCATATTTGGTTTGGAGCCCCGAGGGCTCGGAAGTGTTTCGGAGGTGGTTCGGGGTGTTTTTGGACTTAGAAAACTGGCAGATTTTCTGCAATTTTTACACAGACATTTTACTCTACGCGATCGCGGCCTTGTACACGCGATCGCACCGCCTTGTCAAATTACTCAACGCGATCGCAGCTGTCTGCACGCGATCGCGAAGTTTTCTGTCCTTCTTCAACGCGATCGCAGCCGTCTGCACGCGATCGCGTAGCCTTCCGTTCTCCTTCAACGCGATCGCGACCCTTTTCACGCGATCGCGTAGTACAAATGAGCCACCCAGCGAAATTCTTCTACGCGATCGCAGCATTGTCCACGCGATCGCGTAGTGTTGAATATTTGCCTTCCGCGATCGCGACCCAATTCACGCGATCGCGTAGAACAAAATCGTTGCCCAGTGAATTTAATCCCAAAACAGAACAGAAACGGGATAAAAATCCCATTTCTGTTCAACTCTCTTCTCCACAGCTCCTTGGACGATTTTTGAGCAATTCTTCATCAAACTTCTTGGGTAAGTGATTCTTAACTCGTTTTCTTCATTTTCCATCAATATTATTTGAATTTCTAAGCCTAATTAGGTGTAAATGGATAAAAAAATTGAGAATTAAGTATAGTAAGGGTTTTCAAAGAATTTGCGATCTAGACCTCGTTTTGGAGTCGAACTTAAGAACAAATTGTATATTTGAACTCATGGAAGATTGGGTGAACTTATTTTGGTTCGAAACTTGAGTTTCGATTATGTGGGCCCGAGGTCGATTTTTACTATTCCGGGCAGAATGTTGTAAAAACCATATTTAGCAATATGCACTAGTTTGTTAAGTAGAATTGATGATATTAAATCAATTGTGTATAGATACGATTGGATTGGAGATAAATTCGAAAGGAAAAGGCATTGCTACGGATTGAATCGTTTGTAAACTTTCGAGGTAAGTGTTTGTTCTATCCTAGTTTGTAGGAATATGAATTTATTTATGAATAAATTGTTGAATAAGAGTTATTGGTGTTATACCGGTAATGAAGGTAAATTGTTGAAATTATTATAAATTATTGGTTTAAAATCAGTAATTATAAATATTGTTGATATAGAGATGATTGGTTAAATGCCGGTAATATATATATTTTTTATGAATTGGGATCGTGTGGCGCGCCGACCACTTATAAAATTTATGAATTGGGATCGTGTGGCACGCCGACCACAAAGTGATTTAAATCTTGGCATTAGCCATAGTTGTCGGTAGCCTATTGATATATTTGGGAGCGGGTGGTACGCCTACCACAAGATATAATTATTGATATAATTGGGAGCGGGTGGTACGCCTACCATAAGATATAATTATTGATATATTTGGGAGCGGGTGGTACGCCTACCACAAGATATAATTACTGTGATAGTTGGGAGCGGGTGGTACACCTACCACAAGATATAATTATTGATATAATTGGGAGCGGGTGGTACGCCTACCACAAGGTATAACTTATTGTTACATTTGGGAGCGGGTGGTACGCCTACCACGAGATATGAAATGAGAGAGGGATTGAAACATGAAAGTAAGATTTATTCTGTTGATTAGATTATTCTGGATATCGTGAGTTATTGACTGTTATTTCAGAGCAGAGTATTTCCTTATAAATATATATATATATATATATATATATATATATATATATATATATATATATATATATATATATATATATATATATATATATATATATATATATATATATATATATATATATATATATATATATATATATATATATATATATATATATATACATATATACATGTAGTAATGAGATCAGATCTGGGCCATAGTTTGGTCCAAAAACCAGGCCCAAACGAATCCCACCTGGTCCAGTCCGTCCCAACCCGTTACACCCAAAACGACGTCGTTCCGTTTTAAGTGAAGAGATCCAAGCCGTCGATCAGCATTGAGACTACGAGGTAGCCTTGCAGGCGTCCGCAGGACCCGTTGTCTCTTCTATCTATGCTTTTCATTTTGTTATCTCATGTAATCGAGATAAACAACTTGTATTTTCTTTCAGACAATTATGTGTATTATTCTTAGAAGTTCGTGAGTATTGTGACACCAAATCTTGGGTAGTGTAGCAGATTTGGATTTTCTTTATCAAATTTGACTAAGTCTTCCGTTAATTTTGATTATTCCGTTGTAATTTATATGTTTTTAATAATAAGAATTGGTAATTAATGGAGATGTAATTAATATTTGGCTTGCCTAGCTTCCATTTAGTAGGCGCCATCATGACCCCGATGGTGGGAAATCCGTGACAACCTACCAGCCGCCCGCTGGTCCTGGGTACAACTACCCTGCTAGAGCATACTATGATGCAATCTGCTACACAATTTGTGCGATTTTCGACATAGTCCATATCATATTAGTCTAGGCAACCTGGCTTATGACAACCAGTCTGCAATCAAGTCTCATAACCCAAATTCATCATATCAAGCTAAGAGAGAGCCACCAGGGCTTCCAATTTTCAACGATCGCTAAACATTGCCGATACACATGATATACAATCACTGCATAGGCGGATTACGAGAACTTCTAGTCTCCATTACCTATATAACACATGAATCACTATGCCTGATCCCACACTCCACAGTACGAATACATAACACATATCAAGTGTCCATTCATACCACGAGAATCATTCAGAAATTTCCCTATGCCATCATCAACTCAATCATAACAGCCGATCCAACAAGAGAATACCACCATACCACTAGATATTATCAGTTTACAATACCTTGCCCCTTTTTGACCATATAACCTGCCAAATCACTAGAATATCAGTATCATTTTTCCTTAATCACCAGAAAGATCGATTCTTAGATCACCTACAGCTGCCCACACTGCTCAATAATTTTCAATGACTTCCCATATATTATGAATTGGTCTCAAAACCGTAAACATGCCATTATCAGCTTCCCATAACACATCGCATATACCATACCACTCTAATATAACATAGGAACTTCTATCCCTTTCCCGCGCCGCAAATATCGACGCACTTAACTAGTCAAGGACTTCCATGATTCCATATAGAGGAAAATTCATTACACATTCCCAGCTTCGCATACCTACAGGAAATACACTCATTTTCAAACAACGGTAGAACACATCACAAACTCCTTCTTCCAATTCATTGCATAAGTTTAACTGCCAGGACTGAGTCCTTTTACCCATATCGAGCTACACAACTGCCAGCACTCAAGAGCTTTGTTGCACAGTATCTGTGAGTCTCATTACTTCGAACACATACCAGGAATTAATCGTACCCTAATCATACCATTTCAGTTTATTAATAAGTTGTTCCATTTACTCAATTTCCTTTCTAAATCATCATTAACTTAGTACTAGCCTTTACTGTAGCACTACATTATCTCAACTCATGTTACCACACGAGACTCATACACAAGACTACACGGTCTAAGGCTCACAGGCCACTGAATACTCTCTCAATGTTTCCCAGAAGTACCACATTCTACAATACTTCATTTTGAAGAACTTCCTACGATTTTGAATTCGTTATCATTACTCTCCAATATAAATACATAGAATCTCATCATTTACATATCATTACACAAGTCTTGATCCCTTATAACGAAAACACCGTCTTTAGCCACATACCCAATCTTACGACACCTGACTGTTACAAGCAAAATTTTGAACACCGCAAGATCATTCTCGGGCGTCATTCACCCTTATTCAATTATAATTCAGCTGTCTTATTGAACAGAACCACTCGTGCCTTGTTAGAACTCTGACACTGCAGAAAATGATTACATACAGATGTAAGTAGCTATCTTCCTTTTCTATACATCGAACATTCTTTACCAACAACAGTTCAAACCATCCTATTATTTCTTCATATCTACGAAGCACCATAACCTTTATCAGAATTTCCCAACATACTTGGAGACAAAATCAACATAGCACACAACAATGCAATCAGTTAATCAATAACAACCTCCCTAACTTGGCTCGAAGCCATTCATCAAAGCACCTTTAGCCACTTATAGCATTCTTACCCAAATGAGGCCACAATGTTATAGTGATATTAATCTCAAGTCATTTACGAGCCTTGACAGAGACTCGAATCATCAGAGACCTTAACTCTTCTGCAACTCTTGCATTTATACACACACTACAGTTAAGCCTACTCTCTTTAGGTGACAGAAATCTTTTCTAAGTCCCAAATTTTTCAAAAAATTCGACAGAGTTTCCTTTGTAATTTGGCCTATCCACCTGCCAGCGAATCACCAAAATCATTCTAGCAATACATCTGCAACTCGACAAGACATCACAATGCATATCAACAACATAAATCTCAATACTACACGAATTATATTATCAACATTAGTTCATGAACATGCGCTGCACCTGCTCGCATCAAAACACATATCAAATACCCTTCAATTACACGTCTGAATCCACCCACCTACTTTGCATCAATCTAGTATTTCAGTACAACACCTTCCACCAGGATATACATAGCATAATCACTTTAGTCTTCCTGAGTCAAAACTCGTTTTACTACACGTAAGGTACTTTACCTTCCAACTAAGAGATATGATAAATATTCACCATGCCCATAGCTCGGGGCTACGCAATAGATTACAATTAGGATTAACACCTAACAGCTCGTACATTATTAAGCTGCCATTTCCACAGTTAGGAACAATAGCGATCACACGAAATTTCATAATACTAGTTTGTAAAATCAACACTTTGGTGCTCATGTCATAGACAAAGATCTGGCCTCAAGTCCTCCCAAATGGCCCAACATGAACTCGCAGAGATTATATATCGCCCCTCGACCAGGGAATCACAAGCCATCAAGGCAATTATATTACCGAGCGTTCGAGTGCGCGTACAGGCGTATGGAAGGAATTTCCAAGAATTATATCTCAAGCTGAATCATGTATGCACGATAAGAATTCCAAGAAATGTGAAGTGTTTCCTAAAGGTTTGCAGCCTCTCGAGGATAAGAGGCGTCCCCGTACCGATCCACAAGACTCTACCAACCGGCTCAAGACTCATGAGGCCTAGTAACCTAGGCTCTGATACCAACTTTGTCACGACCCAAATCCCGGTCGTGATGGCGCCCAACACACTTGCTAGGCAAGCCCGACCATTTACACTCTCACCCAAGCACGAAGCTCAAATCAATTACCTGGATATTATTTCGACAATAAAGCTAAACTGAATAACCACCCAAAGATCTAGGGTCACGAGTCTAGAGCCTCTAAATATGATCGAATAACCATATCTAAACCAAATACTCAAGTATGAATAATGTATATACAAAGGAAAACCTGGAATAAGAAGAGAAGCCAGGTCCTGCGAACGCCACAGCTACCTCAGCAACTCAGATAAATACTGATAAAAGCTGGAGTGCTCGTCTATCCCTCCTGTGTACCTGAATCTGCACACAAAGATGCAGGGAGTAGGGGTGAGTACTAAGTACTCAATGAGTAATAAATATATACAAGCAGCTGAAAGTAAGAAATCCACAGAATACCACATAATGAAGCTATACTACAGTCCGATTCCTCCTACGAACTAGCAACAACAACAGTACATTACCACTATCATAAATAATTCACAGACAAAGATGCAATGCAAAGCACATAACCGTTACGGCGTGTATCCCGATCCATTTAACGTCGACGACGCTCACTGGGGGTGTGTACAGACTCCGGAGGGGCTCCTACAGCCCAAACGCAATACCGCTGCGGCGGCGCTCACTGGGGGTGTGTACAGACTCCGGAGGGGCTCCTACAGCCCAAGCGCAATACTGCTACGGCGTGCAGCCCGATCCTCATATCAACCGGTGCGGCGTGCAGCCCGATCCATGCTCAGTCCACAATAAGCAAATAAGTCACAAAACAATTCAACTTATTTATTTCCAAGTTCCAATTCATTTAATTATGAAAATACTTTAATGCTTATTTAATTTTCCAAAACAGATGACTTAGCATTTCAATACGATGCTTTCAAACCAGGACTGAGATCAGTGATTAAGCAATTAGAGCTATCACATATATAACTATCCCCTAGGGATACTACAGGTCGGCACAAGGCCCCAAACATGGCTTACAGCCCACAAAATATATCTAACACAATGTGCGTTTCAACCGCATATAGCATATTATTCACATCCGGGATGGACTAAGTCTCAATCCCCAGTCACAATCAATCACGCACCTGCCACGGGGTGCGAGCCACGCCCTACTAGCGTCACAATGTACTAAGCCGGGGTTTCGAACCCTCAGGCTACCATATACACTAACTACTCACCTCTAGCCGGTCGTGGACTCGTCCGCGATACCTTTTCCTTCAAATTTGCCGCCTCGTGCGTAGAATCTAGTCAAACACAACAATTATATCAAATACGGGTCAAAGAAACATAACCCAATTCAATTTATACGAAATACGCAATAATACACCAAGTTGGTAAAACCCGGACCCAGGGCTCGCTTCTTGAAAAATTCCGAAATTCATACCAACAGATTCCTCGTCTCGCCACGAGTCCGTGCATATAAAATTTATCGAAATCCGAGTTCGAATGGCCTTTCAAAACCCAAAAATTCGTTTTCATGATTTAGGCCCTAGTTCTTCACAAATTCTACCAATTTCAGGAATTTTGGTGTTCATAAAATCATGTTTTTGAGTCAAAAAACTTACCGCCAGCGATTACCCATTGATTTCTCTCTTAAAAATCACCTCAGAAGCTTCTTCATGTTCCAAAATTGGAAGAAAACTCGACCTGCTCGTTCTTGGTATACTGTTCACGCGTTTTACTGCTCCCAATGGATTCCTTGTGAAATTCTAATGAATTTAGGCTTTTGAATCACTCAATTTGACCTTATAATGAAGGAGATATGTAGGTTTTAAGATTTGCAAATAGTGCAGGTTTTTAATACGCCGTCAGGGGCAGTTTCGTCATTAACCTGAAAATCTGGGCAACCTTAGTAAAATAGCCATAAAATCCTCATACGATGTCCAAATCCGATGATTCTTTTTGCTACGGGTCTGTAATTACGATACGGATCTAATTATTTATTCAAAACAGTAATAGGAGCTCATTTGTTCAATATAATATCATTTATGCTTGAAGAAACGATGTCGAAGCATAAGAAAAACGAGCATAACGCAACCCAAACCTATCTGAAACTCACCCGAGCTCCTCGGGACTGCATACAAACATACTAACATGCCACATATGAACATTCAAACTTAGTTTCACTCTCAAAATAACATCAAAACACCAAATTTACATGGGATTCAAGCCTAAGTTTCTTCAAAACTTCCGAAACTAACATTCAATCCAAAACCCGATCAAACGACGTCCGAATGACCTGAATATTTGCAGACATATCCAAAATCACATAATGAAGCTACAGGAACTATCGGAATTCCATTCCGACCCCCGGATCAAAATCTCACCTACCGTCCGGTTTTCGCCAAAATTCAACCTTAGCCAATTCAAGCCTAAAACTACACCGGATCTCCGAATTCGATTCCGATTGCTCTTCTAAGTCATAAATGATCCCTCGAGACTAGTCGAATCATCAGAATCCGATTCCGAGCTGTCTAACTCATCGGTCAACATTCAGTTGACTTTTCCAACCTATTCTTCTCATAAAGAGATTTATGGCCTTATTTCTATCTAAATTCCCTCCGATTTGCTTCTAACTTTCCCAACACATATAAATTAGCATATTGAAGTATTAAATGAAGAAAATGGGGTGATAATTCTTGTAACTACGGGTCGGGTCGTTACAGTTCCAGTAGTTTTTGAGACAAGAATGTGCCACCGAAATATAAGGATAAGTTCCATAGAGTGTTGGTCAGACCAAAGACGTTGTATGAGATTGATTGTTGGCCAGTCATGGTCGCTCATTTCCAGAACATGAAGGTACCAGAGATGAGGATGTTGATATGGATGTGCGGGCACATCAGGTTACATAGGATCAGAAATGAAGCTATTTCCGTCAAGGTAGGTGTGGCCCCTTTTTAGAACAAGATGAGGAAGCACATCTTAGGTGGTCTGGTCATGTTAGGAGGAGGAGCACAGACGCCCCGGTGAGGAGGTATGAGAGGTTTCCATTGGAAGGCCTACGGAGAGGTAGAGGTAGGCCAAAAAGGAGGTGGGGGAAGTGATTAGGAAAGACATGGCGCAACTTCAACTGACTGAGGGCATGACCCTTGATAGGAAGGTATGAAGTTCAAGGATTAAGGTAGTATAGTACGTGGTCTAGAGTGTTTACAACAATAGTATTGGCACGCAGTCTCGCTTTCTGTTGGTAATAGGTTTGATGACTAACCGTTGTTTTCTTTCATTGTTGATCACCTTACTATATTTTTATTTTTTCTGCTTTATATGGCTTTTTGGTACTGTCCCTTCTTATTTATATTTTCATTAAATATTATCACTTAGTTTTCGCGTGTAAGAACATTTTTGTTAATATAAAGTAATTAAAATTAATTACTTGTATAGAAAAGATTTATCGTGATCAAGTTTCTCTATTAGGATTTAGGCATGTCCGTTACCTAATAATTATAGCGACTTACTGTACCATTAAATATGGTTGATCTTCATATTTTTTTGTGTTTGTTTTTGAGTTGTTAATATGGAATGAAGCATATAATTTTCTTTATTTTGAACTAATATAATGATGTTGATATTAACTCAACTTGAAATTTAACATGTTCACCTTATTCTTGACTTTTGTACGAGAAGATGATGTTTGATTGTTTTGACATCTCTCTTAAACTTGAAGAATACACTTGCAGCATTATTACGAAAAACATAAAATTGTTATAAAATAAAAGCAATTTAGTAAAACATGAACAAGATATAGAGATATAGAGAGAAAGAGAGAAGTAAGAAATTTTCTTCTTCAATTGTGTGTAAATTTCCATTGCAATTACATAGCCTTTTATAAGGCATAAAAAGTAAAGATGATGGACATAAAATAGGAGATCTAATATTTAGCTATTCACAACATGGGCATCCAATGTAGTATCCAATGTAGCATCCAATGAACAAACTATTTATAACAAAAATAATATTAAATTACTGAGTTTTTTTCTTGTCTTTAATTTATTTTCAAGTCCTTCAGTAAATAGGAGAAAATACTAGATTTGCACATGTTGTCACAAGAAGAATAATAAAACACAATTATACTTTGCACCTACTCTTTCGAATAGGGTTAAGATCTACGTATACACTATCCTCCCCACACTTCACTAGTAAATTTTATTGGGTTGTTATTATAATTATACTTCACACTTACTAACACATAATTTTGAATTTATGAGTAAACACGACAATTCTCTAATGTGAAATTATGTCAATCATTTGATTGGGCCCAGCTAGGGTTCCATTATGGAATGTAGATTATTCATTCCTTCTCGTAGGCATAATATACCCCTTTTTGAGCGAAAATCTTGTCACATAAAGAATTTAGTTCAATAAAAAATTTATTTGATACTATTTACAATATATAATATTTTAAAATTTAGATTTTGTTAAATAGACATAAATTATATATTGAATATATAATATGTGCACTGAGAATGTCTAGAATCATATATGTAAAATAGTCATTGCTGCCATATTTACAAAATTTTTTCTTAAAGTTTGCCTATTTATGTTTTTTGCTCTATAAATATTTGTGCAGTTGATGAGACTGCTCTAATCTTAATAGATGTTTTGGGTTCGAGTCCTGGTATAGAAAAATCTTTAATAGAGAGCATTTCCTCTAGAATGAGACCCTACATAGCACGAATCCGAATATAATATGACTTCAATACGGATAAAAAATACCGGACGAGAAACAAAAAAAATATCTTTCCTTTCCCCAATTCCCACGTAATACTTTTTCTTAAAAAATTGAATAAATTAGCTTCGGTCTTATCCTTCGAAAACACATATAATGAGTGGGTCCCACATCTAAACCATACATGAACACGCTCATCCAATATCACCCGTTGAGTCGGTGAAAGTAACGGTCAAATATCGGGCTCGGGCCTATACTTCGGGCCAAAAAGCCCGATTCATATTTTTACCGACATTACCCTTTTCTAATTCCCAAAATAACTAAAATATCATAGTCGGTCTAAAGGAGACCTGTACCTTTGGGGGCATATTAGTCCACTCAATATTTTATTCTCTGAACATACAAAGAAGAAAAAGGACTTGGTAAAACTTTGGGCCGATTTAGGGTTTTGACACCACCACTCGCTGGAGAAGAGGAAATTTGGAGGAGGCAAAATTCATCCGTCGACTTCTCTGTATCTTTATGTAAATCCCTCGATCTTTGATCTGTGTGAAAATTCAATTCTTTTTGAAGTATTCGTATCGTTATTTCATATACGATACATGCATGTTTGTTTTTATGTGTTTGTATCTTTTTTATTGTTAGTAGTGAATATATGATGTTTTATGGTGGTAAAGGCGAACGCTTTGTTATTTCGTTTATGTAGTAGTAATTGTGTTATTGAGCACTTGTAATTTGTCGAACAAACTGGTGAGTGATTTTTCACGTTCCCGGAATTGGAATATTCTCTCCTAAATGGTTATGAGTGTAAAGTTTTAGTTTTTTATTTTAGCTTGATGAATTGGTTTAGATGTTTAGTAACTTACAGCATTTTTATTGTTTATGGAATTATAAAATCTGTTTTACTTATTGTGTGCTGGAGTTTAAGTCATTAGGGGCGTTAGTTCCTGTAGCTTTTATTGTTGATTTGGAGATTGATTAAGAACTGTACTTGGACTCATTTTGTGCGTGTTGTGGTAGATCATCATTCGTGATGATCTTTTTGATAACCAAGAAGTCCCCAAGGGCTAGGTCATCCCGGGTAATGTTATGTAACTTCCTCTCATTTTTTTCTCACTTTTGCATGCATATGGTCAGTTATGGTCATTATGTTTTTGCCTATGTCCACAAGGTTCACTTTCTTCACACCAAGGTTTCAACATTAGCCTTCGAACTATAAAGTTTAGTATTTAAGATCGTGATTTTCTTAAATGTATTTTATTGCGAGTTGAAGTGTATTGATCATATTCCCGAAATGGTGAAGGTTTTGTGGGCAGTGTCTGTTTCTTGGAATCATTTGGTGTGTTGATTTTACATTTTGGTATATTTCATTAGAGGGTATTTGTTGCACATACCTATTGGTTCTCATTACTCAATTTTTGTTAAATTAGAAGAAATGATCACAAGCTAAAACTCCAAGACAAAGACATGTCATGGAGATAAATCCAATGTGCTAAAACACAAAGTTTGTATCTATTTATGCTTAAACAAAGATATTAGATTTTATGCATGTCAGAGGTTTCTTAAAAACAAGTGGTGCGTGCATATCGACGGAGATATGTTGTAGCGTGGTGCAAGGTCCTCTCTAGATTTCTCCCTTGTCTATCTTCATTGATAGCATTTACATGTATTTTTTTAATTGATCCACTGTGGTGGGGATTTGGAAGTTTACGAGTAGAGATGAATGTTACCGACTGATTTTGTTTATGTTAGTTGGAAGAGTCCTCTTTTGCCACTAGGTCAAGAGTTCGAGCCTGGTACTTGTCTAACAAAAATGAGTAGAGATGAAGGTTTAAGACCATAGACGTGTGAAGATCCAATTTTATTTTATTATTTTTAATTTAGGATACAATGAAGAAGATTATACGTGAGATATCTATATATTTAGAAATTCAAGAAGATAATATGAACCTTCCCATGTTTTTAGTAATAGTTGAAGGAATGCATTGAGTGATAAGTGACTGTTTTTTGGCACTTGAGCTTGTTTTACTTCTCAAATCTTGCCCAAGGCCGTGGATTTATGTGTAATTGTATTTAGCCCAACCCATCCAATCCTCTAATTCAAGTAGATACCAAGGAACAATTGTAGAACTCGTACATGTAAAGTTGAAATGCTTAGTGTACTCACAAGTATAATATCTTATGTTTTCCTCAATCATCTACCTTATTTGGAGAGAATGAAATGATCACATCCCAAACAATCTCGATCTCACTATGATGAGTCTACTCTCCAGTTCATCAACTTCATCAACTTGTCAGTGAATTCAACTAATTCTTTGAGGGGTTTGCTCTGATGGTAAGCAACCCCTATTTCCAACCGAGAGGTTGTGAGTTCGAGTCTCCTCAAGAGCAAAGTGGGAAGTTCTTGGAGGGAAGGATGCCGAGGACAGCCTCTCTACCCCAGGGTAGGGGTAAGGTCTGCGTACACACTACCCTCCCCATATCCCACCTAAGTGGGATTATACTAGGTTGTTGTTGTATGTACTTTTAATTGACCTTGCTTTTATTTCGTCTGCGTATTTCTCCTTTGATCCATCATGAAAATATGGCATTTTCTAGCTAAGTATATCATATGCAAAATACTTTCTAGTTTTAATAATGATTGTTTAGTTATTGCGTAACTTTTTGAAATCACTAATCTATTGGAATGTAAGAATAAGGTTGCTAGATATTCCTCATTTAAAATTAGCACTTCTCTCTTTTTCTTTACCTATATTAATTGTTAAGCTCATTTGTTTCCCATTTCATATTTAAATTTTGAATTTAGAGTAACATATTAAATTTAAAGCGATGCATAAATGTGCACGTGTTATCTGAAATTTTGAATATACAAACAAATTTTTTGGAAAATATTAAATTGAAGTTATTAGGACATATAATATTAATAATTTAGGATGTATCAAATTGTCGATGCTTTTTATAATCCTTGGGAAAGGCTTTGGCAGAAGGTCAGTTTTGTTATTTTACTAACTCCTTCCAAATTCTTAGATAGTGTAGACAATTATACTAGGACAGCGGTATAAAATTCATCCTGTATTACCTACAACAAAAATAAGGTAAAGGGTGCAAGCAACTAAATGAAGGATAAAGATACCGAGCTTTATACTAATATAATTTTCATGTTGTGAGTATCCAAAAAAAACTAAATGAAATGGCAAGAGCAAAATTGCTACAACCTATGCTGCTAGGTTGTTATGAGTGTATGTAAAGGTTTCTAGAACAAGGGTCTGCTTCCATAAAGCGTGAAGCAAGGTGAAATTTTAAATAATATTAAAATGAACATTGCACAAATAAATATAATGATTAAATACACCAGGATTTGTGAAACTAATGTATATATTTTTATTTTAAACCAAAATATACTTGGATCAATAACTCTTCATATTAAAAAATGGATGAAATAGAAGTCATTAGCAATTAGTAATAATTAACAAAATAGAAATAAAAAATTGAGAGAAAACAGGGAAAAAGGAAAATAGGAGTTATTTTCTTTTTCTTTTGTTCTTCTTGTGTAAAGTGGAGATGCCTGCTTGTATAGATAGATGGTTAGGATTTTGGGAAGGATTAGCGTGTTTACTCCCTCCTTCCCAATTTATGTGAACCTTTTTGACTGAACACAAAGTTTAAGAAAAAATTAAGACTTGGAATTAGTCGTCCTAAACAAGTCAAAAAATGGCCCAGAGTATTTGTGTGGTTATAAAAACTTCTCATTATGGGTAGAATTGTAAGTTTAATCTCAATTGTTTCTAAATTTAGAAAGGGGTCATTCTTTTTGGAACAGACCAAAAAGGAAATAAGTTCACATAAACTGGAATGAAGGGAGTATTACATGTGTTTTATAGAATGCTTAATATTGATCTTGCAATTTTTAAATCCTACACCTTCTTGGTGTCTTACCAATGTAACTCTTCGACTTATCCAAAAAAGGCTCCACATAATATCACATTGCGACACCATTTTTACTTCAAAATACTGATGGTAGATGTACGTTGGAAGTGATGACAGTTAAATTTTTTACCACCCACTTCCCATAAACATACAATGTGTGATGTATCAATGTGTTTGGTTTGACTCGCTGAAGTCCCATCAGAGTGACGTATTTGAAGTCCAGCGAGGAGTGTGGTTTTCATATGATTTTAATTCCAAATGACCTGTTTATACGTGATGCTTTCATCAAGTCTTATTATATATTAATAGATTCATTTATTTGTTATTACATCAATGAAATATGAAATTAGAACATTTCAAGTGGGCATCCTCTTGTATGATTAATATGTCAGGGTTGTCTCTCAAACAACATGATTGATCCTTGCTATGTAGAAAATTCGATAGTAACATGAGGAAAAATGGTGTGAAAACACCCAAGAATTTGTCCTAGTGGTCAAGTGGGTTGAGAACTCTATGAGGTCTTAGATTCAAATTCGAGCGGAGGCGAATGCACTAGGTGACTTCTTTTCATCTGTCCAATCTTGGTGGACAGAGTTAGCTGATACTTGTGGTGGGAGGTAGCAGGTACTATGTGGAATTAGTCAAGGTGCGAGCAAGCTTGGTTCGGACACCAGGGTTATTAGGAAAAATGGGTTGTGAAATGAAGTCATCTCTCCAATTTGAATTCGACGTGGATATGCACTTAGTTGTTTTTTATGACTGAGAAATCTGTTTGCAGGTCAACCTTAACCAAAGACTACTTTTGAAACTTGGATATAGTGCCCCATTCCTCTGCCCTTATCCACTTTAGTACTGGACTTAGTTAGCATGATGCAAGGCTCTGAGCTGTGATAGTCCCTCAATCTTTGCCACTTGAACTAAGCCTTGGCGTCTGATAGAGTTAATTGTCTTCTCATTTAATCCTTTCTTACTATAGAAGTGAAAAAGAAAATTTTAAGCATTTTTAAAGTTTTAAGTATACTAATATAGAAATATTAACCATTAGAAAATCAACATATTTGCTTCATATTTTTGTTTTATATTTTCCTTAGGCTATGTTTGCTTGTGTTTATGAGGACCAAAATTGTCTTTGTAGCAAAATACAAACGATATTATTAAAAGAGCCCTCTTATTGCACACAAGTGTTTTGAATAGTGAGAGGGCGACGAAAAGCGACGAGTGCCCGCTTCACTGAGGCGAGAAGCGAATTGCTCGCCTTTTTGCAGTGAAGCGCCAATTAATACTTAAAAATTAAAATATCAATTTGCATATATAAATAATCAAAAACTCAATAACAATAACATATTAGCAAATATTCATTGAATTTACTGTTTAAGAGAGAAATTAATTGTAATCAAAGAGAGAAGTTAATATGCAATTACTTGTATACAAAAACTGGAACATTGAATAAAAGAGAAACAGAAGAAGAAAAACGAGTAGAAAAGAGAGAACATAGGTAAAAGAAAAGAAAGAAAGAATTCTTATGCCAGAAATCAGTTGTTGCCGGAAATCAGTTGCTACCGCAAAGAAGAACGAAGAAGATATACTGCCGGAAGAAGAAAAAGATAATAAAGAAGAGAGGACTTGCTACCAGAAAAAGACGCCGGAAAACAGAGGGCTTACTGCCGGAAAACGAGAAAGAAAGAAAGAAAGAAGAGAAATCAGTACCTGATACTCGAAGAAGAGTTGCGCCTATGCTGACTCTTGAAAGAGGAAGAAGTGGTTTGAAGAGAAGAAAACCCCAATGTTGTATTTAAGTCTCTTTTTATTTTTGTTAATTTAAAAAAGCGACGCTTCTGTCGCCTCATTGCCTCGTTGTCGCCTTGCTGTCGCTTTTCGAAAAACGCTGCGCCTCTGATGAAAATAGCGTCAAGCCTCCGCTTTGCATCGCCTCATGCTGTTAGCTGAGGCGAGCGCTATTTACAACACTTTTGGACACATTTATTTAGTTCTTGTTTTTCCTTTTGTTTGTTTGATTAAGGGAATTTCATTAAATGACATTAAGAAAATGCATAGCAAAAATTACATACCGATACTTGATGGACAACTAAGGAGCAGATAAAATTCAGGAAAAGTTCAACACTTATTACAGGGGCCTTGTTGAACTAACTAAATAAATTATTAATTATAGAAGTGGCTTTAAGAGCATGGTTAGGAGTTGAAATCCCATCAAAATATTTATGATCCCTTTGATTCCAAATATCCACAAATAACACCAAGCACTATTTTCCAAGTGTTTTTTGATTGATTTCCCAACTCTTCCTGAGCACCAGCTCTTGCTCAGCTCTCATAAGCTTCCTTGGTGCTGTTGACATGACCCAAGCCATTTCAAAAATTGAAAAAAATGCTCCAAATGTCAGCTGCTAGTGGACACTGCAGAAAATGCCTCTCTCAGACTCCATTTGGCACATATAACATCTATTGACAGTTTATACTCCTGCTAAGATTGTCTTGAGTAAGACAAGCTTCATACAAGGTTGTCCATATAAAACCAGCTACTTTTCTAGGTAGTTTGGTTTTTCATATAAGCTTCCATGGCCATTTGTCGATCAATTCTTTGTTGGAGCATAGATAGTCATATAGTTTGGTTTTTCATATAAGCTTCCATGGCCATTTGTCGATCAATTCTTTGTTGGAGCATAGATTGTCTTATCGTCTTTTGACAGTATAGGTTCTCTCTTTTGATTCACCACATTCCAAACTATCTTGAACTTGGGATTTTGAGCAAACCCAATAGATCATTCGACTCCCAGTCTTGGATGTTTCTTCTTGGATGTTTCTTCTGAAAAGAGGGGCTCGAGTACTATCTTGCCAATAATGTGAGATAACATCAATAAAACAAGACATTTTGTTGGGAGCATGTTCCTTTTGTTATGAATTGTGATGAATGTGATCCAATGTGTACTATACTACTATTAGGGTCAGAAGGGTGTTCACCCGAACCCGCTTCACCGAAAATTTTTGTATATATAAGGCAAAATCTGTTTTTACCTTTATATATTATCTTTTGAATCTCCTTGGCATAACCCAAAAGAATAGCTTAATGGTCGAGGGAGTTCAAAATTTTTGTAAGGTCATTGGTTCTATTCCCACTAGC
Organism: Nicotiana noctiflora; assembly: GCA_032618575.1. Taxonomy (NCBI): domain Eukaryota; kingdom Viridiplantae; phylum Streptophyta; class Magnoliopsida; order Solanales; family Solanaceae; genus Nicotiana; species Nicotiana noctiflora. Next base: position 41,341 of record JASVEL010003005.1, read on the forward strand.
TACAACCTTTCTAACTTTTTTCTTTTCCTGAACCTCGTTGGCGGTAATCCTGCTTCCGCCACTGACTGCAATATCGAAGCTCTTCTCAAGGAAAAAACCAACAGCATTTTCTTGGTTTTGTGGATCTAACTTGTTCTGGTATGTGGTACCATGTAGAGCATCTTGTTTGATTGTTTTTCGAGGAAACAATTGTGTCTTGTATGCTAGAAACCTAAATGTTGGATTCCGACTTTACTCTCAAGAAAACAAGATGAATCAAGTCGAATTGAAAATCAAAATTGGCGTTCTCAAGTTCTATGTTTTTTCTGATAAACTAGAAATTTCCGTGGGCAGTGGCAAACGGTTTGAAACTCGGTGGATAATGGGTCCACCTATCTATTTCAAGCTCTATCTTGATCTTTGAATGTATGTTGATTTCTAGGCATTATGCAATTTTCAGCTTAATCTGTCAAAGTCTGAATGTTTCCTCTGTGATGGCTTACTCTGTAGTTCTCTTGGTCCTCACTGGAGTTTCTGGTATCGTACTTCTCTGTGGTTCTTTACAAATTTTGCAGATGGATATACTCTTTGTTTTATTTATGTGCTTCTTTCTGTTTAAGTGCCGAGTGTACTGATGTAGACTAATGCTAGAACTTTTCCTTAAAGGATTACAACTTGCAACCCTTTTGTGATCATGGATAAATATCTTAGCAGGCTCCATATGCTAGTCGAATGACTGAAGTACCAATGTTGCGGAGTAGTTTCAGCTCATACATGTACTCATCCCAGTGCGTGCGTATCAGCTTTTATATGGTTGGACTGGCAGTTTATATTCGGGTTCTTAGTGGATTTGTATGCGATGATTAGTTTGTGGTATTCTATAAATTGTGATGGGCGACCTATTATTTAGCCTATGATCCTGCTATTGATGATGTCTCACTGTTTTGTCAGGGTTTATCAAATTCAACCAATGGCATGCGTGTGGTCTCTCTGAGGCGGATTCAAGAGCGAGTTGCACATAACTGTTATCTTTGAACCTTTGGCTTTAAACCAGTGGATAGGGATTGATCCTGTAGGTAGAAATGGAAACAAAATACGGAAAGGTATTGGATAGGAGCCAAAACATTGTTGTTGACTTGAAGAGAAAGCGGGCAGCTCGATGCGAGACCCATCTCTCTGGGGCTACGCACATGATATTTCCTGTCCGAACCTCACTGAACTCATCCATCCGCCCTCTTGGAAAACGGAGGAAGCTGAATGGATCAAACAGCACATGTGGTGGTTGTGCATTTCACCTAAGAAAATCTCTGCTTAGGTATTATCTCAATTTCAGGAAAAGTGGGCTTCCACAACGTTTGATGTACTATCAGAAGGATCAGTGGACTGATTTCCCTGAGAACATTGTTACAATGGTTAAGAAAGATCTCCGAATAAAGAAATCAGTGACAGAGGTGGAGTTCAATGGTAAAAGATTTGTGCTTGATTTCTTCCATATGATGCGGTTGGACCTGAAGTCAGGTCTGCAGCAACCTATTGCATGGATTGATGAAGCAGGCAACTGCTTTTTCCCGGAATTATTTGCTAATTGTGATGAACTGCATGAGTGTTGTCACGGTGAACACAAGGACTCCACAGAGGTGGAGTCTGAGACAGAGGGTTCCAATGATCTGGAGATGCAGCTGGAGATTGAAATTAATGGAGCGGACATGTCAAGTTTGAAGGAATCTAGTGGAGAGTCTAATGCTATTGTTAAGCAAGTTAACTTATGTCACAAACCTGCAGCAAAAGATTGCACTGCAGAAGGTGATAATTGTGTCAGACTCTCAGATACGAAATCCATGGATGACTCCGCGGAAAATCATCAAATGTTGGAAAATGCTGCGGGCTGCAAGTGGGAATATCTGGACCCAGATGTTGTGGGTGAGATGTTTCTCAAGGGTATCAACTCACCTTCTGGTGCAAAGATATTTGAATTACATCGTGTTTCTAGTACTTTCATGGAAGTTCGAAAGGAACTCTTTCAAAAGCAGGTGGAGATTACGAAGAAGCAGCGTGGGGGTGCCAGTCTTAGTTATGCTTGGCTTCCTTCTTCTAAAGGAATGATTACGAGTATTATGAAGTATGGGCTTGCTAATTATGATCTATCCAAATCCAAGTCCAGATATGGCGTTGGTGTTCATCTTTTCCCTGCTAACTGTACTGAGATCAGGTAGTGTTGTTTCCTCTTTTGCTTTTTTCTATCAACTAAATTTTCTAGCAACACACCCAAAGTTGCAAGAAGACATACTGGTGCATTTTAGAAATAATGATTTTCGGTCGGTAGAGCATAAAAGTTTTTAAATGATGCGGCAGCTGTGAACTTTTAATGAAAACAGTGGGGTAGTGGCAACATTCGCACCTCAAGGTTGGGGTAATCTGGAGTTTCCCTATAATTTTGCTGGTAAAGCAGACTGAATGCTTGTCGTGCTGTATGTCTCTAAAATATACAGATTCAGATCTGGAAAAGTAGGACCAGTCTAATGCATATTGATTTCATTTTTTGTTCACTCAATTTATAAATCCCCAGTGTTTATCATCAGATATAGACGAATATGAATCAAGTTTGAAAGTGGCAGTTACTGCTTTCTGTTTTCTTTTGGTATGGTACCTGAGTGTTACCTGTAGGGTTATTTGATTGCATTATTAAGTAGATCTCTATTGCTGGTATCCAGGTTCAAATACAAGATTATTTTGGTCCTGTCATAGCTTTAACGATCTTTCATGTTAGTTTCCTGAGAAGCCATCTGTGAATTGATTCCTTAATGCTTGTCAACTGACATAAGCAGTGTTTAAAAGATGCAAATATTGACCTTGTTGTTGTAGAGAATTTCATGGGAATGTTGATGATATGCTATGCTAGTCTTGTGTGTTATTATTTTGTGTCTTGAAATTCCACTTGTTCTAGTCGTCTGGTAAGGTTTGATAAGATGTCTTTTGATGTGTAAAGGAGCTTGTTATTGTTGGTCGCTTCTCTTTTGATGCTTTGAAGTTTACGCCTTTTTGTAGCTGACCTGCCATGATCGTATTTTCCTTTTTGTCAATTTGTTTGTTCTCATTATGAAGCTTATTGATGTTGTTGCTTTCATTTTCTTTACAGTGCAAAGTATTGTGATTATGACGAAAATGGTGTACAGCACATGATATTGTGCCATGTAATAATGGGAAACATGGAACTGGTTTATCCTGGATCTAAGCAGTTCCATCCCAGTAGTGAGGATTTCGATAATGGCGTTGATAATCTTGAAAATCCGAAGTGTTACGTGGTTTGGACTATGAATATGAATACTCATATCTTTCCAGAATATGTTGTCAGTTTCAAGTTGTCTCCTGATGCGGAAGGTGATAATTTAAGTCCTTTCCTTTATGGTTACTGTCTGCACAAGTCAAAGGAAAGTTGTTCCCCTTGGCTATCTCGTATTAAATGTTCATGAATCCGTCTCTTAAATACTACAACAGTTTAATTGGCTGCTCGGGAAGGGATGAATGTTGTTCATTTTTGCAAATAAGTAAAAGATCCTTCCAGGCTCCAGCTTTGTTCGAAATACGCCCCTTCCGACTTTTGAAATCGTCAAATTCATCCCCATTTCTTAATTTTTGTGGGTGATCGGACAATAAACAATATTTTTTTTTCATATTGTACTGAATATTTCATGTCAAGATTGATTTGTAATGCGTTAGCTGGGTTAATATGACCAATTCTTATGTTCTAAAATTTTGGGAGGGACTGCAAATTTTATTAGTGTTGGATGGAATCTGATTTGTAGAAGTTTGAGGGCAATTGAGTTACGGGAATTTTGGTTTTCAGTGTTCTGCAACTTAGACCTGCGTAGGTTCTTGAATGCCTAAGTTTTTTTTTGGTGTGTTTTCTTGTCTGCCTTCCTCTAACTGCAGTTTTTATTGTGTTTGGCGTTGTACGGATAAATTATGCACCTTTCTCTTTTGACATTTTAAATCTGAGTAATACTTCATAGATATTGTTTTACAAAATAATGTAGCCGTTGAATTATCTTTAACATGTTTGTCCTTACAGGATATCTTGTTGGAAATGAGAGCCCAATTGATGTCTCTGCTGTCAGTACTTGTTGTAATCAGGTACCGGCAGATACACTTCCTTCTGACTTGGTAAGTCTATTGACAGCTATAAACAATTTGACTTCTGATTTATGTTTTTGGTCTTGATTGAATCAAAAGACGGGGAAGTTGGAGGATTTTATTGGATATGAAGCAAATGCGAAATTGTTTGGCAGATAGGATTTTGAAAAACTTTGAGAGTACTCAGCAACACAGAGGGAGTTCTTCCAACTCAAGGACCACCTCGTGAATTTCTTGGCAAAATAAGCAGAGTGTTAAGGGCAGCCTGCTACTTTAAGATGTTTGTGCAAATATTAGCACCTCCAATCATCTCCTGTTTATATTCCTCAATTGCATGCTAGTTCTGTAGGGGCCACAATTGACTTCATAAGCATTACCCTAGTACTACCTTGGATACTTGAGATAGTGTGTGGCGCATGCCACTACAGAATCATGCTGCTACCTTGGATACTTGAGATAGTGTTTGGCGCATACCACTACAGAATACATGCTGTGACCTGGAATCTGCATAAGCTACTGGAGACGGTTGTTATTTCAATATACATGCTTAAATAACTCTTATTTATGTTAGCAATGTATTCCAAACTCGCCTTCTGCAGCTTTGTTTTGTACATGTACTTAGATCTTGAACTCAGTTCCAATAATTGCTGATACTGATATTGTTGGTTTCTAAACCCAGCTTCCTGATTCCTGTCGACATTTGTTTAGTTAGGAATAGGTGCTATTATATAAGGCTTTTGGGTGTATTCCTTCTTTTGTGTTGTTTTAAGGTTTTGGGACTACTCAGCCTCATCCAGCAAGCCTTGCTTGATCCAAATAGAGGAGAGAGAGTGAATGACGTGCTAGTATGACGATTCTGCTTCTTCAGCAACATTGTCATTTTGGTGGTCATCTTTTCATCAAACATTGTGGAGTTCCTTTCAGCTAACAATTACTGTGTGTTCTTATAGGGAACTGACGGCTATCAGAATTCACTGGGGTTAGCCTCAAAAAAGGATGCAAGGACGCCGAAGTCCCCCTGGATGCCATTCCCCATGTTGTTTGCAGCAATTTCGAGTAAAGTGCCTCAAGAGGATATGAACCTCGTTAGTAGCAATTATGAGTTATTCAAGGTATATATCTTCCATCTGCTGAAAATATATCAGGAAAAAGTAACAATTACTGAATGTTTTATTTCTCTAATTTGTGCCTGGATTGTTACTGAACTTAAAATTTTTCCTCTTGTTTCGTTTATCTGACATCGATAGGACAAGAAGATAAGTCGGGATGAATTTGTCAGAAAGTTGAGGTTGATCGTGGGGGATACTTTGTTAAGGTCCACAATAACGAGTCTTCAATGCAAGGTATGGTCTTCATTCATAATATCATACCATGTCCATTTAAGAATTTTTCTCTATGTTGCTTATCCAAACGTTGAGTTAGATTTTGGTTAGACAGACTTCCACACAATCTTTGGAAAAATGTTCATTTGGGTCCAACTAGTAGCAATTTCAACTAGGTTGCACATTTTATCTTTCCATACGACTTTGTTAAAGTGTTCCACATTGGTTAAGGGAAGTTATCTCCGTGTTGTCTTTCTCAATCCTCACTTTATGAGCTAGTTTTTGGGTTGAGTAAGGCTTAAGGTCCATTTTTCTTTATATGTCATCGTAGTCTTGACCTATCCCTATTCCTGGTTTAGCAAATATTGGGCTTCCAATGTTATATTGTTCATGCTCCCTGATGTATAGTATTGGTTGCTGTTAAGGACTTTAGTCTCTGCCTAAACCGACTTTCACAAAATCCTAGGTTGCCACTGGCTCACACTCCCTCCGGTCCATAATAAGTGACCTTTGGCCTTTTAAATTTGGTCGAAAATAAGTGTTCTTTCACTTAATCAAGAAGAAATTAATTTAAAATTTGCACTTATTCACATATCCCAATGTGTCAAGGTAATAATTAATTAAATATCTTTTTTTCTCTAGAAGTTCGTATTTTCTTAAGGGGTGTGCCAAAGGTAAAAAGTTACTATGGACTGGAGGGAGTATTATTTAAAAACTCTCTTATGGGAATTTTGCTGCCTTAAATGTTTACAATAATATTTGGGTCGTGTGGCTCGGGCTCCTCTTAGCATAGTCTTTGTATTAAGGCTGCTGTCATTGCTAATAACATACCTGTTATCTTGTAAAAAAATGTTTACAATATGTTTTGAAATGAGCAACATTAGAAATACCAACCATAACCTATTATAGTCTTATATCTTATAATTATAAGGTACAATTGTTATAATGACATTGGGGGGCCTAACACTGGAGCATATTTGTTAGTTCGATGCAGCGCACAAAAGTCGAAGGAACTATGCTGAAAGGCAAAAGAATTATATAACGGAAAAGGGCCAAATATTTTCCTCTACTTCTAAATATTATTTAGATTTACCCTCCGTTATACTATCCGGTTGTTTGAACCCCTGCCGTTATACTTTACTTCAAAAGTACCCCTCAGTTGGACGGAGTGACATGTGTCAGCTCCTCATTAAAAGACCCACCTCCCATTTTAGACAACCCATCCAATACTAGCCCCAAAGTTAAGACCTGTAACCCAAATACTTTGACAATATACTTTTCTCGATAAAACATTTTTATGAGGAGTCTCACTTTTAGAGAAAGTCATGCACCTACTCCGATAAATTTCTACTCCGATAAATATATTTTCTGATGAAAAATTTCTGATAAAGAGCTTCTAAGCTCTTAATATTTTATGATAAAATTATATTCTGGACACCTAAAAGGATTTCTTTCTTCATAGAAAATGTTTATGATATTTATCAATAAATAGTAGTGTTTGCCTTCATAAATCTTTCTGAGCTGAGGGTCTATCGGAACAACCTTTCTGCCCTATCGGGGTAGTGGTAAGGTTTGCGTACACATTATCCTCCCTAGACCCCATTTTGTGAGATTTTACTGGATAACTGTGTTGTTGTTATTGTTGTTTTTGCCTTCATAAGAGGAGCCACGTGAAAAGCTTTTGCGGATGAACTTTGATTTCTGATGGCTCCTTCTACGATTCTTATTAATTTTTTTTTAAATTTTAATTAAATGTTTTTAATTGGCATCTGATTTCTAATCTTCCTTTATTTTATTATGGATGGAAAAATACACAAAGACGAACCATTTTCTTCCGCACAATTTAATAACTTCTTGGGAATATGGTGATAAAAAGTAAGGAGGAGAAGCGGGTGGGAATGATGATGTATCAATTGGACACCGGATTTGAATTTTTGGAAGAGTTGAGCTGTTTGTGTTTCTTGTTGAAAGTATTTTTTAGAACATTGTTAGAAAGCTGGTACGTAATGCAAGGGCTAAAAACTTCATTGATGAAAGCTCTGAAGCTTAGCTCGAAAATTGGGTTTTCGAAAATGTGAACTATTTCTAGTTGGTGTTATTGTGTTTTGTTAGGGATCTCTTGGGGAGCTTAAATTTCAAATTATAACAAATTTGGTGAAGATTCAAAGAAGTTGGGTTGGAAATTTTGAGTAAATATCAATAAAGATGAACAATGCTGGTTTTCCAGATTTTTAAGTTATGTCTCTCTTTTTGCCTTTAGGTTACGGGTCTTACCTTGGGCGGGTCAGTATTGGATTGGGTTTTTTTAAATTGGGGGTGAGTCGTTTAAATGTTGAGGGATATATTTGACCATTTTCCGTTTATATAATCATAAAATCTCAAAAATATATGGGATAATAATTAAGGTCTCACAAGTCACATGTATATATGATAAACCAAAGTTTATGAATCTAAGTAGCCAGTAGGAAGACAATGTGAACAAAGATATCTGCCGTACTTCTCAGTGGTAGGTTACTCATTTAAAACTAAAACAGAAAAGGGTCAAAAATGCCCCTTTACTATATGAAAAGGATCATTTATATCCTCCGTTATATCATTATAGCCCTCGGCATTATAAAACTGGGTACAAAAATACCCCTCTTCCGTTGGGGCTTTCCACCGTGGCAGCACCATCCTACTTGGCATGGCATTTTGGTGAGATGGACAAAATGTGGAATGCCACCTCAGCACTCCAACCCATTTTAGCCCCTCCCATTTTTTTCTTTCACCCCCTCCCACCTAACCACTGTCGCCGCCACCTCAGCTCCTTAACCACTCAAATGTTTTTCCACCATCGTCTGGTCACCATTCTTGATCTTCAAACCACGATTCTGATTCTTTCATTTTCCCGCCCTATGTTTTCCCCTCACCAATTCCATTAACCGTCACCTTCAGCACAATCTTTTTTATCCCCCGTTTTACCACTATTAACAAAATTATTTTCTTCCTTTCGTGACAGTAGTCCAACTCTTATTTAACAGATAGCACCAAAATCATCTTCATTACAATTTTTGTCCCCCCCATCCGTGACCTAGAGTCGAGAATGTGATTTGAAGTGCTAGAATTCATTAATGAATGTGCACTTTGGGAGGGATTTAGCTTTCATATGTCAGTTCTAAATATTTTTCAAGCACACCCAATTCCAAAGCAGTGGTTCTAACGGATTCCTTTTTTCTTTTTAAATATAACTAAAGAGAATTTTATAAAAGAAAACCCCATAATAATCTGTTTTAGTGTATTCAATTTGGTAACACTAACCCATGAAAATGTAAGTTGGTGCTTGTACTATTTGAACTCTACAAATGATAATTTGAAACTCTTGTTAGCATCTCCTTTGTCAGCGATAGTAAAGACTAAAGAGGCCCTTATACTTATGTTAAGAATGTTCCCAATTTATGTTAAGAATGTTACCAATTTCTCTGTTTTGTCTACTAATTACTTAGGTAAAGTGGATAATGAATTTTTACCTTGGATTGTTAGAGTTCTTGATTGTGGGTTGATTAGTACTGTTGCAGCTTCAGTTATCTACAATTTGGAATACAATAAAAAAACTCAAAACAATTGGGTGAAGCTGGCCGGGTGGGTTTGGGCTGGGGAGGGAGGAACGGTAGGAGATGGTGGAAGAAGAAATGAGAGGTGGGGCAAAAATGGGGTTGGGTTAGTGAGGTGGTATGTCGCGTGGCATCCACCTCATCAAAATGTCAAGCCACGTAGGTTTGATGCTGCCCTGGCGGAATGCCATGATGGAGGAGGGGGGTTTTTGCACCAATTTTATAACCTCAGAGGCTATAAAATTTCATGCTTTGTGTTTGTGCTTATTTGTTGTCTCAATTCCCTGCAGAATTGCTTGGAGAGCTGGAAATGTTACTGAGTGCATTATTTCGGTTTCATTTATTTTTCTTTGAAGACTTTCTTTTGATGCGATTTCGCAGGTACCACCTAAATCAATGGAATTGGTCCCCGTAAAGCAAGAGCAGGGGAGTGTCTGCCTGGAGTGAAGGCTTCTAGTGTTTGCTTCTATGAACAGCTGTTTTTTCTTAGCTATATAACAAGTGTATTGTAGACATAGCTGTTGCTTTTTCCTTGAACGTTGGGATATAAGATAAGAAGTTACTGTTTGTGAAAATGTGATATACGTTTAGGTTTTACTTTCTAGAACTTCCAGAGGGCTGGCATTTGATAGCTGAAGTGAGCACTTATAAAGTCTTCAGGTTTCTATCTCCTTGTATTTTAGCAAGTAGCACTTCTGTGTAAAGTGTGCTGTACAGAGTTCATGCTAAAGTTGCTTGCTTATACTCTTAAACGGTTATCTTTATGCTTGAAAATTGTGTTGATCCCTGGTGTTCCTGTGTTGAATATGCATGAAAATTGGGTCTTTAAGAGCTTCATTTGCGCGTAATTCATTGTACTGTTGGATGGACTTGATCTGTTATGAAGTGCCTAGTGGTCATGAAGTGGGAAAAGAAATATGAGGTCTCAGGTTCAAGTTTCATTGAGGCAAAAAAAAAAAGAAGGTATTTCTTTTCATCTATTTAAGCATTAGCAGGTAGATTTATCCGGTATGTGTTGGTAGGAGGTAGGTAGTAGGTAATTGAGATGTGTGCAAGTAGGATCAGGGAAAACAGTTCACATATTATTGTGATTTCGGTTTATTTGGTATGAATTTCAGTTAGGAAGGCCATAATGCAAAATGGTTGGCTGCAACGTTGAGGGGAGTTACAATCCTAAGTATTATCACCAGAAGTAAAAAATTTTATGTCTCGGAATGCAATGTCAGACCTCACATTCTTATTTATAACGAGTTGCAGGCTACACGATTAACATTTCTAAAGGTGAGTTACGAGGTTACAGAAGTCTGACTTTGATGGTAATTGAAAAAAGTATTAGTATTAATTTAAAAAGTATGATAACAGATGAAACAGCTGATGACATTTGCAGAAAAATCTGGGAAACACTTCATTTGTGGAAACAAATATTTTGGAGCTGCTAGGTAAACGCTTTCTTACATATGTTCAGTCTATTTTAAGGTTCAGTTGATGGGTTTATTAAAAGTTTGGTTTTGATAGTATACCAAAATATGTGAGCATCTAACAAAAATGAAGAAATTGGGTGGAATTGTTGAATAACTTGGAGCAATTACGAAAATATTTGTAAACACTTCAGTTGTGAGATCTCTCTGTTGCAATAGCAGAACAAACAAACTTCTCTTTGACGACAGAATTGATTAGTAAGACATCTACTTTTCTTGTGTTTATTATTTTATCTTATTAATTGAGTTAGGCTTTTGCGTTATCTTACCCTTCCTTGAAGAGAATGCAAGTGAAAGAAAGGTAAAATGAGAGAACCATAGCATGTTATACAAAAATGTCGCTGGGAGACAGAGAGGTTATTTCTAATAGACCTTCAGCGAACATAATAACAATAGTAGAAATACAGTAGTTAAAAAGCCATGAAAAAGAGATAGTAATAACATCAAGATATAAGATGACTGAAGCTAGAGAAACAATAAGTAATACTATAAAAGTCAAAGCATAAAAAAGATACAATAGTAATACTAATAAAACTCTGGTATGGCAAAGAGATACGCTCGACCACTGGGTTTTGTTGGCTTGAAAAACAAATACAGATGAATGGGTTTCCAGCTTGTGTTTTTTAACGATAGATAGTAGTCAAGCTACATGTTATACGCCACATTTTAATTATTAACTACTGTAATTATTAGTAAGTATATCAGTCAAAATAATATATGTAATTTCACTTTATTTTTTCTTAAAATAAGTGTTTAGTAAAAAGAAAGAATAATTAGAAAAAGTTGTTTTTAGGTTCTCTTGTCAAGTAATCTGAATATAATGTTCATCGAGTTGCTTTCAATAAGATATGTAGGTCATTTTCAATTAGCTTAAAGTCTTTACAAAGATTCATTATGTTTCCAACTTATTGGTGCTTTATGCTAGTCTTATTGTAAAAAAAGGCCGACCCAGTTTAATACCCACTTCGTGGTCAGTCTTATAGTATAAGAGGATATTATAAGCCTCTTAGGTTCAAATTCTCGCAGAAGCAAAAATACTACGTAATTTATATATTTAAGTTTTGATGGATAAAATTATTCGATATTTGTGCTAGTGTAACGTAGCAGGTACCTTTGGAATAAGCCGAGGTGCGTATAAACTTGTCCGCCGGCATAACTATCATAACAAGGAAAAAAATTACACAGTATAACCATTCCAAAAAATAATAGCCGATAAAATATATATATAAACGGATGTATTATTTTTGGCCGACTGGCCAAATATGTAACTTTTTCCAAAAAATTTCAAATAAGAGGATGCTTTAAACTAAGCCTTGTTTACCTAAGGCTAAGCAAGGTAAAGGACCTCATAAAACATAAAAAGTGAGAATTACTACTTTAAGTCAAGTTTTGTAGGTATAGTTGAGGAAAAGTTCATACATATATTCTTTCTTTTATTTAACTTTCTTTTTTCTTTCAAATATGGTCAAGTCTTCTTTGAGAATACTTTTTTTCTTGTTAGGAAAGGCTCACTTGGCAATCATTCCTTTTTGGAAGTGTTTCAAACCTTATAGAATAGAGAATATTGTGAGAAGTTTTCCGCTACGTATTCTTCGTAAGGTTTATTTGTGACTACCAAAAGATGTGGTAAAGCGGATGGGCTGCTTTTCCTTTTACTAAAGGTTTCGGGTTTGAATTTTGGGTATAGAAAACTCCTTGATAGGGAACGCTTTCCACTCGAATGGGGATGTGCGCGATACGAATTCGAATATAATCGGGCTCCAATGCGGATGTTAGACACCGGACACCAAGTAAGAAATAAAAAATTGGATTATTTGTGACAATGTTGATAAGAATATTCCTCATAATCGCATAGGTATGGAAGTTGGAACCATAGGTTATTTTGATTAGGAATTATACTAGATGACATACCCATGCGATGCATAGGTCCAATTGTTCTTTTTTCTTATTTTCTTCTTTTTAATATCTTTTGGTATATTACTAATTACACACTTTATTCGTCTTTAGGGAAAGAAAAAAGAAAACAAATATTTGTGTAATAATGTATAGAATCATATTTACCTGATTTTTTTTAATCTATTGCGTTATGTGTATTTTAATTTTTATGAAATCGTATTACTATATCACTTTGTTATACTTGTCGAAGTCCGACACTTTGTTGTACAAAGATTACAATATTTCAAGTACAATATATAGTATTTCTACGCAGGTTCTACACATATCTATTTAAAAAAATAGTTATGCACCACCAAACATAAAATTGATGGTAAAACATAATTGAAAAGTCAATTGAAAAATAATTCATGATGTATTTTTTTCATTGTTTAAATTAATATATATGCTTCTACTCTTTTGTATTTTCAATAGTGTTAATGTGTTGATTTTTCTTCTTAAATTAATCAAAATTTGAATAATAAAACATATTTATTTTATTTTCAAACAGTTGGCGATTTTTTTGTTCTATGAAATAATAATCGTATTTTTTAGTTACTAAAAATTTTTACAAGAAATTTATATTTTATTCTAGTTTAATGACATACCTGAATAATTTACTAAAAACAAAATTATTTTTCAATCACTCTAAGTACTAATCAAATTGACCTTAAAGAAGCATTACATGTTTTCTAGTTTCATTTTATATGATTGAGATACTCTAGGGTGTAATATAATTTTCTTTACCATAATTATTTGTCGAGATTTTTTTTAAATAATTAATTTAATATTTATGTTTTTTAATATTTATATTATATTGAATTCTTTATTTAATACACATGAAGTACCCAATTAACTTTAATCATAGAGGGAAACGCACAATCCTGCATAATGATACTTCTTATGTTGCATAATATGTAATAAAGAATCCCAAATTAATTGTCTAATATTTTTCAGATTATTCTTACATAATTTTGTATAGAGGGAATCATTATAAACAATATTCAATATTCTATAATAAAAAAAAGAACTTGATACTATATTTTATTTTTAAATATTTTTCCTAATTTTATAAAGTGTTCCAATTAAAATTGTAATTTAATAAGAACTTGTATAAATAATATCAATTGACACTAATATAAGAACACCCTAATAAAAATTTGTGTAATTTATTTCCACTTTTTTTTGTTAAAATATAGTCAATAAATAAAACAAATGAAATAATATTTCTTAAGGAGATAATATAATTGCTATATATAAATGTATGTAGCCATTGTATACTTTTTATCAAATGAACGTTGAATTATAAAATTATCAAATAGATATTTTTTTAATTAAAAGTACTAATTAGGAGAAACAAATAAAGTAAAAATAGTCTGCGTTTAAACAAATTGAAGAGAAACATTAATTAAGTAGTGCATTTAAAGAAAAAGATAGTTAAGGTTGAATGGGAAATGAGTTCACAAGAATTAATTGGTTGGGGCTATGTTACTTTTGAGTTTTTCCCTTATTACAAACCCAAAATCAATCTTTTAAGCCTATTGTATAAGTAAACAATGTGATTATATTTTTTAAATGACCATAATGCATTGGTCAACCTTGTTTCTCTAAATATTGATGATGTACTTAAAAAAATAAAAGTGAAGCCTTAAAATGAAGTAGTTAGACAATTAATATGATATGAGAGTTTAAGAAGTTATGAGTTCAAGTTTTACCGCTCATGTCGAAAATGATTTTTTTGTGCTTGGCCCGAGAGAAAAATGTCGAGCTTGCACGTGAAATTGCACGATGAAGTAGTTAAATAATTAAAGTTTAATATGTGTTATCTCTGATTATGTAAACCAAATATTAGATACCACAATTAAATGATTATCAAACAAATGATAAAGTGAGTCAAAATTGTGTTCCAATAAGAAAATATGTCCCCCTATATATAGATTCCTTTCTTACCTATCATTAATTATGTTGCAATGATTTTTGTTAAACCTTATCACAATATTAACAGCATCTTGTCAAGCTGTCAATTTTACATCACCTTTTGGAATCCAAAAGTTCTTCACTAGTAAGTAGAAACAGAGTCAAAATTTTAAGTTTATTTGTTTGAGATTTTAATTTTTTTAAGTAATTTAGCTCTAAATTAATTATAATTTTTACCTATTTAATAATTTTTTAAGAGGTTCGAACTAAAATTATTGGATTTGGTAGAACCTGTTCGCAACACTCTAGCTCTGCCCTTACTACTAGATATGTTAAAAATTTAGTGCTCTTATAGTTATCTTTGTTATTGTTTTTAATAGTAAACATTACATTATTATTATATCATAACAATAATTGACATTAAAAGGGAAAGATAGTACGCACAAATATTCCTCGATCTTGACTCATGATATATAGCATGTCTGGGAGCTTGATTGATGAAAATAAATACAACAAATTAATGGAAAAAAAAAAAGAAACTAGAAACTTCGATCTTGAACTAGCAAACAATCTAAGGGGTCGTTTGATAGGAGATATTAGAAAAAATAATGCAAGCGTTAGCTCTATGCATTATTAATGCCTTGTTTTGGTATATTTTTCAACCTGTGTATAAATACAAGTATTAGTTATACATCATACTTGATATCATCCTTTGTATAAGTAATATATAGAGAACCATGACATTAGTAATACCAAGGCTATTGATGCATGCATTATTATGGTTAAAGACAAAATTATCCTTAAAGTCCCTAAAGCTAGATAATACGGATGACATTTTTGTAAATGACTATTTTCTTAAAAATTATGCAATGCATTATAATATTAATACACCATACAAAACAGTAGATAAGAAATAATATCTGTATAACTTATGCTTGCATTACTAATCCATGCACTATTACTTATACACTTTATTCTGCACTATTTTAATGCACTCTACCAAACGACCCCTAAATACGATAATTTTTCCTTGAGCGATCAATAAAATCTCGTCATTATTGACCTTTAGCAACGGTGCCTATGATGACAAGTTCGAGCCCTAAAAATAAATCTTATTTTCTTGGTATGTAACGGTTCCCTTTAATAAGGTCTTTATGCTGTACACATTTAATTAAGGAAATTTTACCACCTATAGAATAGGTTAGTACTTATTTATAACATATAAATTTCTTTTTAAGATTTTACATAATATAATAACCTTTTTTATTTTGTAGCAAAAGATTTAAATTTAATATTTTCCTATATTTAAGCCTTATTAGATGGTACAAAATATTTTCTCTCACCAATTTATGGTATAACTCCCGTTTTTTTGAAATGACGCCGCTTAATACACCTTAATACACCTAAATACAGATTCACCTTCCCATGATTTGCGCTGAAACGTTACTTTCTTCCCGCTTAATACAGCTTAATACACCTAGATACAGATCATGATTTATAGGAATCCCTGTTTGTGCGGCATCATTCCATGTTGTATTATTGAATACAATTCGTTTAATACACTATATACATCATAAAATAACGTAAAACATATCTATATCACATAATATATGAAATGGTTTCTATTTATTGCTAATTAGATCTTAATAAATGCATTTTGTGAAAAATTCTCTTTAATTAATTGGAGCTCCATTATAAGTATCGAACACCGAGTCGGAAATTTAAAAAAGAAAAAAAGTTCCTTTCAAAGTTTGGAGATCAACGGAAGGAATAAAAATCAGAATATTTGTCCTTTTTTTTTTCCTGAAAATATTTGATCTTATAATGATATCCACTTTGTGAGGTAACTATGAGTCCTTTTGGAGATGTGTTATAATGATATCCCTTGAAACTTATTCATGCATTTTATATGAATCCTTTGTTCTTGGTACTTGGATTTGGATGTATTTTGTTTTTCAAATAAAGAATATATAGACATTTCTCTTTCGTGACGCCTGATTAATAAGATTATTTAAGAAAAAAATAATTCTTATTATTTTCATTCTTAAGGCTCGAACCGAACCCCTAATCAAGGGATACTTTACATGGTATCTCTATCCATTATCTTACTATTTACGGGTCCACTCCTACTAAAAAAAAGCATTTGGGAAAAGCGAAAAGGATATCTATATATTCCTCAATTACTAGCAAGAAGGGTAAAAATTTAAAAGACATAGAAAGTCACTCAAAAAGATTTATAAAGCTGAAGTAATATAAGTAAAAGTATATATGTAATTGATTTTTTGTAAAAGTTATGAGTAATTTTGTAATGAGACTACAAACTTTTTCTAACAATGAATAACTTATATTCCCCTTACAATGAATAAAATGGTCAGACACTCCATCCATGTACCATAAAATGATTTTGCCCCTTTTGGTGGTTACTTGCTAAATATGAAAAAAAAGAAGAAAAATAATCTTAATAGTCGTCCACCCAATCGCTTAAACTAAATATAACTAGCATATGTATAATGTGTATAATTCATGTATAACATGTGTATAACTGTGTACAATCAACGTATAATTTATGTTTATCGGGTAGGAAAAGTAAATAGTGAATCTGATAAGAATGAACATTGGGCCTAACTCAACCCCAAAAGCTAGCTTGTGAGTTGAGAATTGCCCAAGCCATATAAGGAGACCAAGGACCTCAGCACGAGTAAAAAACCGATGTATTTACATGGGTCGCCCTCGTTCCGTATATGATACAAATTTCTCGTATCGTTTTTCGCGGATTAGCATCTCGAGATCCTTTGATGGGTATAAAGAAATCGTCTTGGTATGTTTTCCCCGAATTTCATCAGTTCCAGGCTCAAGTGCCTATTCACCCATCTTCATTCCAAACAAATGTGAACATCTCCATTGAGTGACTGTAACTGCTATGGTTTACAGTCAATAGTTCTTAACCAACCTTTTTTTTCCCACCGATGTGGGACAGCTCAACACTCTCCCTCACACCCAAACCTCCAGAGCGTGGACAATATAAATGGGGGCCCAATCGGTAACAATAATTGGGATGGGCCTAGCTCTGATACCATGATAAGAATGGACATTGGGCCTAACTCAACCCCAAAAGCTAGCTTGTGAGGTGAGGATTGCCAAGCCATATAAGGAAACCAAGGACCATAACTCCCACCGATGTGGGACAACTCAACAGAATCCGACCTGCTATTTGTGTACACAAAGATGGTTAGCTGCAAATTGACTGACCAACCCTCCAAGGGTTGTGAGGCTGGACCAAGTATGAAGAATGAATCTATATTAGCGCACGGAAGTTGCTGTTCAGTAACCACTCAAGTGAATTAGTTTCGAGAGCATTTCGCTAGTTTTTGGCGGCTTTCACTTTTAACCCGATTCACCGCTTAGGCTTTTTACTTTTTGTTTGGCTAGGTTATTGATAGAGTGAATAGATTTGTTATTTGTTGAATCCTCTCTTCTAATTTAAAATCGTAGTGTAACATGTATTTTCTCCTTACTCCCTCTTGACAACTTGCTTATGTTAGAGCTATTGTGCTCCTCTACTTTTTCTGCCGATATCAAGAAGGTAACTAACCTCTTGACTAATGAAAATTAAAATTTGATCATATTTGAGTAATTAAAAGTTTTATTGAAAATATTGTATTGTCAGTTCTAGTGGTGGTAAGTTATTATGAGTTTCACATTTTCTTATGAACCTGTTTTGCACAATTCTTACTAGCAGGAGAGGATGGCTTCAATTAAGCCTACCAGTTTCAAGTTGGTATATATGTTAAAAATCTCGAAAAGTAGTATAAATATTAAGTTTTGAGTATATGTTTTTAAAAAACACCGATTTTATCGATAATTGTGGTATATTCGGATTAGCTAGCACGCATCTCAACTAATTTTATGAAATACCTACTAATATTCACTCAACTAAATTTACGTACGTAGTACGTCTGCTCAACTAATTTTATGAAGTACCAACTAACGTCCACCGGCATGGATACCGGATAACTTTGCACACATCCATCACTAAATATAATCTTCGGACTATTTGAGCAGTGCATGCATCGCAATATAATTCATGTCTCTTTTCGTTACACAATATTCTTTGACAACTCCTTGTTATATTATGAGTGAATGACTGAAAATGAAAGAGAGACATTTCATTAAGACATCAATCAATATTACTATTAATTCTTGAAATTGGGTCCATATATGTTTAAATTCACTGCCATTGTTGTGGCTCAAAGGTTGGCTAGTGAATGAACATGTTGACCCATTTGTTCTAGAGATAGTGACACATCATTTTTGTGTCGGTAAATTGAATTTTTTCAGATGGCAGTGTCCGAGTCAGTCTATGTGCAGCTCCTTTAATCTCATTGTATATTTATTATCTCCTCCCGGAGTCTTAAAACAACACTAAAGTAATTTCTGTGTGACCCGTAGTCACGAATCCGATCATGAAATTAATTACTAATGCTTGCATCAGGATATATTGTCTACATCACACCTCTTAGCATGCGATCTTTTAACAAATCCAACCTGCATCAGCTTCATGCATCAGATTGCCCTATACTTGTTATCTCCCTTATCACATCACATGTATCAAATATTTTAGTTATTATTTTTTCTTCTTTACTTGTGATTTACATTTTTGGTTAATTGATTACACTAACATCCCACCCCATTTTCCTCAAAATATTCCAATCTTTATATTAACGTTATTTGTTTCATTAACACTCTCACGTGACCTCAACTCACAAACAGATCCTCCTTATGAATTTAATTTTCAATAATAGAATGAGTTCAAAAGATCTTCAATTCACAAGACATTTGCACCATATATGGGTCTTGTCAGCGTTATTCGAAAAACTCATAAACTATACAATTATAAGAAATATCCAATATCAAATAATGTATATAGCATTCCGGGATGTGATCTGGTGATCAATAAAGTCCAAAAAATGGTTGAAGATTAGTGTTCAAATCACAATCAAAGCAAAAAATGTTAGGTGATTTTTTCACATCTACTCAAGTCTTTGTAATGATGCGAACGTCAATGACTGATTTCACGACTTAAATATATAGTAGCACTTCTTTTCAAACGTCAGTTGTGTTTGAGTACATATAGTTATCGTATGTCTAAAGAAATTTTGTATCATTTTTTTGTCTAATTTTGCGAGGAATAAACGGATCTCATGATAAAAATAATCACATTTAGAATATGATATAATTGCTTCTACATTGAAACAATAACGGTATTAATGTAAGATTCCTTTTTGTGTCTCTACCATAATCTATAACCAAATGTATTGGAAAGCTAAGAATTAGCGTGAAAAAATTAAAAGAATTCCTAATTACAGCCAAACTTGAATGCTTACAAACTACATTTCTTCTTCCTTCTAGAATTCCCTTAAAATTAGGAATATATGATTCTAATTCTCAATATCGAGGAATGGTTGACATTGATCCCACTTTATTTTAATGGGAAAAGGTCCAAATATAACCCTGTATTATGCAAAAAGGGACAATTATAACCTTCGTTAAAACTTTGGCCTAATCACTCCCTTACCGTTACATTGTTGGGCTAAATATACCCCTAACTTCAGACGGAAGCCACAGTGGATTTTTCATCCAATTAACAGATGCCACGTGGAAATTAATATCCATATAATCTCCTTTTTTAATTACCCAACCCAACCCACTAACCCAAGTAACCCGACCCATTTCATCCTACCCATTTCAAAATAACCCTAACCTCAAGGACAGTGAATCTGTTGCTATAAAATTTACTGATTTTCTTTCTGATTTGCTGCGGAGAAGGATTTGCTATAAAATCCGCAACATCTTTACTGACGTCCTCAGAGATTTGAGGTCATCAAGCATTTCTCCCATGTCCTCAATTGAACCAGCAGCTGGGTTCATCAACACTCTTCTGCACATTTCGACCGAATTAAGAGGGCTTTATACCTTCAATGCAGATCAAATGGAAACCCTTCCTGAGCAGCTTAACACATTAAGAATTCTTCTCAATGAGCTGGCATTGACATACAACATTCAGGATAAAATGAGGATCCATTTCTTCAGACAAGTCGAGATTTTGGTCATTGATGCTGGGCTTATTGTTTATTCATTGTACGATAGCAGAAAGAGCAAAGAAGACCGAAATCAAGACCTCTTTCTTTTGGCTGACAAGATTTAGCTTGTGAAGAAGAAAATTTACCTCGACATCCGAGAGGGGATACAACCCCATTTGCCTATGAATGATGTATTGGGCTTTTTTGTTTTCCTTCTAAACAACTTGAAGGAGCTCCATTCTAGCCGTGCCGATTCACTTGCTTCTGTCAAGAATGAACTTGATGTGGTCCATGAGGAGCTTCAACTTCTCCAACAGTCTAGTGTTGCACTGTTTAGTCCCAATATCATCCTTTGCTCCCTTATGATTAATTTCAGCTATTAATCCTCCTGCTTCTTCGCTTGCAAACTTCAGCACATTCTTCTGTTGAC
The DNA here is from genome assembly GCA_032618575.1 of Nicotiana noctiflora. NCBI lineage: Eukaryota > Viridiplantae > Streptophyta > Magnoliopsida > Solanales > Solanaceae > Nicotiana > Nicotiana noctiflora. The sequence continues at coordinate 62,200 of JASVEL010003005.1, forward strand.
CATTTTAGTAGTGGTTACCAGGTAGGATTTAGGGTTATTTTGAAATGGGTAGGATGAAATGGGTCGGGTTACTTGTGTTAGTGGGTTGGGTTGGGTAATTAAAAAAAGGAGATTATGTGGATATTAATTTCCACGTGGCATCTGTTAATTGGATGAAAAATCCACTGTGGCTTTCGTCTGAAATTAGGGGTATATTTAGCCCAATAATGTAACGGTAAGGGGGTGGTTAGGCCAAAGTTATAACGAAGGTTATAATTGTCCCTTTTCGCATAGTACAAGGTTATATTTGGACCTTTTCCCTATTTTAATCATGTTCGGTGTACATATTAGGATTTGACGGCCCGAATTTTTCACCGTCGGAATTGTGATGACACACCTAACATCACGCTCGCTAGCAAGTCAATGTTAGAGTTTTATTTATCTTATTCCTTTACATTTCATAGCTAAAACTAACAAAACTAAATCAAACAAAAATATAATGATTGCGGAGGTAAATAATAAAGCGACCATCTATATACTAATAACAAATACCGAAAATCGTTACCACCCAGAAACTGGTGTCACAACCCATGAACATTCTGTGAATAATTACACGTATGGGTATGAAGGAAAAATACATCAGTCTCAAACGAAAATAGAATAGAAAAGTGAAAACATAGGAGGGGACGTCAGGGCTTGTGGACGCCTGCAGGACTACCTTGGGTCTCCTAGATGAATGCCTGCAACCGACCTCTCGATAAGCCACAACCCGCTCCAAAATCTGCACAGCAAGTACATAGTGCAATATTAGTACAACCGACCTCATGTGCTGGTAGGTGACGAGCCTAACCTTGACAAGGCAGTGACGAGACTATAGCAGGGCACTTAAAATATAGCCTACAACAGTTAATAATAAAGCAACAAGGAAGTACGGAACAAAATGGAATAATAACTTGTAGTAAATTGTAAATTCGGTGTTCCGAGGCCTTAAAAATCTCCTTTTACCTCACCTCAATTTGCGTGCATGGTCCAGAGGTACATCTGGAAAGATTTTATGTGAAAATATGAGAAATAGAAATTTTCAAAGTTAAAATTTAATTATAATTGACTTTGGTAAACCTTTTGAGCAAACAGATCCGGATCTGTTTTCTGATGATCTCAGGAGGTAAATATGGGACTTGGTCATAGGCCCGGAAATGAATTCCGATGTCCCAAGCCTTAGAAATCAATTTTTGAAAGAAACTGTTTTGTTGAATTAATTATGAAATAAAGAAAAAAATTAATGTTTGAAATCATTGGTATTGGACCAGTATTTTAGTTTTGGAGCCCAGTACAAACTTGTTATAGTATTTAAATGATAACTGTGAATTTTGGTAAAACAATGGAGTCTATTTCACGTGATTTGGACGTCCGGTTGAGAAATAATGAACTTTATGTGTTCTTGAGGAAACTGATTTGTTTTGACAATTAATTTATAGTTATTGATGTTATTTTGGTGAATTGATTGCACAATCAAGTCCGTATGATATTTTTAGGTTGGTGTGCATGTTTGGTTTGGAGTCCTGAGAGCTCGGGTGAGTTTTGGATAGGCCACAATTTAGACTTAGAACATACTGTTCTAGGTTCAGAGAAGCCGCAGATTTCTGAACCAGACCATGTGCTCCATAATGGTTTCTTGCAGCCATGGCGGGGACTTCGCGACCACGGAGGGGATTATGCATTCCGGAGTGGGGGCAAGGCCATACCTGTGCGGCCGCGCTCGATTTCTTGCGGTCATTGGTGGAGCTCCGCGACTGCAATCCCATTTTGTGCGGTCCGCGGTGAGGGTCTGAAAGGAGTATATAAACAAGACTTTTCAGTTATTTTACCATTTTCAAAAACCTAAAACATAAATGGGCGATTTTCAAGCACTCTCTCTTTCCCCAAAACACTAGGTAGTGATTTTACACTCATTTCTTTCACTTTAACTTCTTTTTACAAGATTTCATCCTAGAATCTAGGATTTTCATGGTGGAATTGGGAAGTTTAGGTAAAACCTAAGAATATTGAAATGTGGGGATTTAGACCTCAAATTGAGGTCAGATTCTAAGACCAATTATATATCCGGGCTTGGGGATGAATGGATAATTGGGGTTTGATCCGAATTTCAGGTTCGGACCAAGCGGGCCCTGGGTCTATTTTTGACTTTTTAGGGAAAACTTTATAAAACCTATTTTCATGCAGTAGAATTGGTTCATTAAGCATTTATTGATATAATTAAGTAACTTGTGGCTAGATACAAGCGAATTGGTGGTGGAATCAAGAGATAAAGCAGTAGTTGAGGCTTGAATTAAGTTCGTGGTATCGATGTAAGTGTTTGGTCTAACCTTAGCTTGAGGGATTAAGAGTCGTGTCCTATTTTCTATGTGTTAATTTTTTAATATGGCGTATACACATTGTGACGAGTATCTATACGTTGGTGTCAAGCATGACCGCAGTCTTATTCTATGACTAATGTGACTCCGTTTTATATTGTTCATGCCTCAAGTAATATTCCTATTGTTGAACAAGGCTAGTGGAAGTAAATTGAGTAATTGAACATTTAAGAGTGTTAGCTCAAGTTGTGAATTGATTGGTGAAAGTATCATCGATGTTTGAATATTGTAGAGCGTTGGCTCAAGAGGTGTATTGAATTGTGAACATATTGTTGGGAGCATTTAGAGCATTGGCTCAAGTTGTAAATTGAGTTGTGGAGTAAATGTAAAAAAAGGTAAAGAGGTTTATGATAATTGCTCCCTTGTCGGGATGCTGTTGCTTTTAATATTGTTCCCTTATCGGGATGCTGTTGCTTTTCATATTTCTCCTTTGCCGAGATGTTGTTACTTTTGATATTATTCCCTTGCCAAAATTTTCATTGTGATTTTTATTGTCGTTTCATTTAGTTTCCTTTCCCTTATTGTTTGTGATTGTTTTTTGGGCGAGGAAGAGTGATAAAGAACGACGGGTGATGCCGTACATTATTTTGGTGAAAGAGTGTTAAAACACGTAGGGTGATGCCGTATATGATTTTGTGAGGAAGAGTGTTAAATCACGAAGGGTGATGCTCTGCCGCACGATGTACAATTTTGTGCCAATTATATTTATTTTTGTGGTGAGGAAGAGAGTACAAGTATGGAGGGTGATGTCGTGCAGATTATACTGATTCTTATGGTGAGGACGAGAGCAAAAGCACGAAGGGTGATACCATGCATTTGTTTAATTGCTGATTCTTATTGAAAATTGAATTATGTTGTTCCTTATATTTACTTGTTATTCTCCTATTATCATTCGATATTTCCCCGTAACATGTTTCCCCTACCATCTTTGACTGTACATTTTTGCTTTTACTTTTCCGCTATAAATGATTTATCTGCACAGGTTTAATTAGTAGTCTGGTCCAAACCTCGTCACTACTTCACCGTGGTTAGCTAGGCACTTACTAGCACATAGGTCTGGTTGTGCTGATACTATATTATGTAATATTTTATGCAGATCCCGATGCTAATAACTTTTGGACCGTAGTGAGATTGCTGCTTCTTGTTCATAAGGTGACCCGAGGTAGTCGTGCAGGCGTCCGCAAGCCTTGGTGTCTCTTTCTATCTTTTTATCCCGTTTCTTTCATGTTTTTCCAGAGACAGTGTTGTATCACTGTTCTTCAAACCTTTATTTGCAGTACTCTAGGACTGTCTATGAAGTTGTGACACTGGTCTTGGTAGATTTGTTATGGATTGGTATTGGTAGTATTATTAACACACTGCAATTCTGTCTTTTGCTTGTTAAATTTTGTTGGTTTTTAATTGTTAACGGAATAAAAATAGAAACAAGGTAAATAATTCAATTGGTCGGCTTGCTTACCTTTCACTGGTAGACGCCATCACGACCCCCGAGGGTAAGAAATCCGGGTCGTGACAAATTGGTATCCGAGCTCTAGGTTACATAGGTCTCACAATTCATAGATAAGCTTAGTAGAATCTGAGGGATCAGTACAGAGATATCTCTATTTATCCTCTAAGGCTACAGAGTTAGGAAAAACGTCGCATTCTTTCTCTCTTGTCGTGCGGTTTGGTTTCTCAATGCTAATTGAATTTCTACTCTATTCTTTCATAGATGCCGAGAACTTGCAGTTCTTCATCTGCTAATCAGCAGCATCTCCTACGAGGGGTAAAGGGCGAGGTTGAGACCGTGCTAGAGGCCGAGGTAGGGGTAGAGCCCAGTCCAGAGCAGCAGCACCAACGATGGAGCCTCAGGCTGAGTTTAATGATGAGGTTACGTCCCAGGCAATTTCGGTGCGGCCAGCTCAGGTCCTAGAGGGGTTTATCATTACTCTAGTACTCCAGGATGATCCGATCTGTCTAGTAGGCCTTATGGAGAGTGTCACCCGGGCAAGCTTTCTTCCTGTAGTTCCAGCCATCTCTCATATTGGAGGAGGATCCCAGACTCGTGCTACTCGTGCTCCGGAGCAGGTGGCTCCCCAGTTTCATACTCCAGTAGCTTAGCCAGTTGGAGCAGTTCAGCCGGGTGTGGTGGCCTAGACCGGTGATGGAGCGGCTATGTCAGCTGATGCCTTGTGGAGATTAGGCAAGTTTACCAAGCTCTTCACTACCACTTTCACCGAAGCATCTTCTGAGTATCCCCATTATTTAGATAGCTGTCACGAGGTTCTCAGGAAGATGGGGATAGTGGAGACCAACGGGGTCGACTTTGCCACTTTTTGCTTATCTGGATCCGCCAATACTTGGTGGAGAGATTATTGCTTGGGTAGATGACTTGGGTCAGCTCTGACTTTGGATTAGTTTTCACAGCTATTATTGGAGAAGTTTCTTCCAGTCACTCAGAGAGAGATCTATCGGAGGCAGTTTGAGCATCTCCAGGAGAGTTCTATGACTGTTACTCAGTATTAGACCGGGTTTATTGATTTGGCCATCATGCTCTGCTTATACTTCCTACCGAGAGAGAGAGAGAGAGATAGAGAGAGATAGAGAGAGAGAGAGATAGAGAGAGAGACAGAAAGAGAAAGAGAGAGAGAGAGAGAGAGAGAGAGAGAGAGAGAAAGAGAGAGAGATAGAGAGATAGAGAGAGAGTGAGGAGGTTCATTGAGAGGATCATTCAACCTATTCGACTTCAGATGGCTAAGAAGACGGGGAGTGAGATTTCTTTTTAGGAGGCAGCAAATGTGGCCAGAAGAGTTGAGATGGTTCTATTGTAGGGAGGTGGTCAAGGGTCTAACAAGAGGCCTCGACATTCAGGCAGATTCAGTGACGCCTCTTCTGGAGGTAGGGATTTGTATGGTAGAGGCCATCATTCTAAGCCGTTTCAGTCAGCACTTCATATTTCTCATGGTGCTTTAGGTGGATGTGTTTATTATATGTAGTATTCTGATCAACAGTCCTACAGTGCACCACTAGCCTCTATCAGTGCACCACCGCTTGATAGCTAGGGATTTTTGATGTGTTTTATGCTCCTTCTTGCTTATGCTTTGATTATAAATTCTTATAAAATAGCCCCAAAAGTCTAATAAGTTGTGCTTGATTGCAAGCTTGATTAACAAAGTGACGAAATGTCGAAGATCGACTCAAAAGGAGTGAAACCTATTCAATTACCAAAGACAAGGCAAACTTAGGACAAACAGGCCTAGTGCGGCCGCACTACACTTTGTGCGGTCCGCACTAGCGAGATTCAGAGAATTGGAAAAACAAGCTTCAAGGCAGTATGGCCGCAATCGATCTTGCGTGATCCACACTGAAGGCTCCGCGGCCGCACTATCATTATGTGCGGTCCGCGGAAGAGAAGATAAGAGAGATGCAACTTCCCCAGGTTCAAGCCATCGTGATCCGCGGTCATGTTTGTGCGGGCCGCATTGGAAGCCTCCGTGTCCGCGGTCCATTCTGTGCGGTCTACGAAGCCTGAGTTCAAAGAGCCAAGACTTCAAGACCAACATCCTACTAAGGCCGCAGTCCATTTTGTGCGGCTTGCACTGACCCTGCAGTGGCATTTTGTCCAGTTTTTCCAGCTTAGTATAAATAGAACTTTTTTCCATTTTTAGGGTATCAAACATTTATAACTTTATTTGCGCTCGTGAGAAGCTATTTTGTAGCTAGGGCATTTTAGCTTAACTCTAATGATAGATCCTCTGTACTTTCTTTAGTGTTTAATTAATATGTCTTTTTCTTCATCTATTTCTCTATTTTCTTTTTCAAGCATGAGTAGCTAGACCCATTAGTTAGGGTTGTGGCTTAATCCTAGTGTGGGTAATTGATGGGTATTGTGATATAGGGTTATCTTGCCTATGGGTGTTTGTTATTTGGGTTAATTTTATAGTTTAGTTTATGGATTAGTGGTTGCAAACACTGATTTGTGCTAAGTTGACTTGGGCTCTTCTTGAGAAAGAGAGCCTAAGTCTCCAAAATTGATCCAATAAAGAATTTGGATGGACTCGAGATATTTGATAGTCCCAATTAAAGGGTTAAACCTCAAGAGAGTAATTCCCCGTCTTGAACCCTAGTTGCCTAAGCAAATTTGCCTACCCAATTGGTCTTGAGAAAGTCCGTTGGGCAAAATCAATCTCCCTACCGAGAGGTGTGAGAGTAGGTAAATCATGCAACAGTTAGAGCATATTTCCCCAATCATGTCAATCGAGCCTTAGAAGCAATTACCCGTCAATTAGCCACCTAGGTGAAAGTCATTACCCTAGCGCCCTTTAAACCATTAGATATAACTTGTAGCAATTTACTCTTAGATTAATCTAGTTGCAATTATAATTTGTAGTTTGATCATAGTAGAATATATAGCAAAACCCAAAAATGAATAGAAGTGATACTTGGAACAAATACGCAATCCAACCTAAATAGATACTCGACTCCATTTCTAGCTCCCTGAGGAAATCGACCCCGACCCTCATATCAGGTAAAAGCTATTGCAACCTTCTCTTCCTACTTTGTAGTAGTGTAGAGTTGGCAGCTATCACCGCTCCAGAGTTTTTGGGGTGGTCATTCAAGTCGTCAGGGTCAACAGTCAAAAGTAGAGGGCTTGTTATACTTGTGGAAATATAAGGCACATTGCTAGACTTTTCCCTCGAGCTCCGAACAGTTCTCAACATCAAGGCTCCCATGCCATGGTTCAGTTGCCGAGTGTTCCACCGCCTACCCAACCATCTAGAGGTGTAGGTAGAGGTTTTTGAGGTAGAGCCCAGGCTCCTAGAGGTGGAGGCCGGCCAACAATAAGCCATCCTAGAGATGTGGTCAAGGGGGTGGGGCCCAGTCCCGATATTATGATCTTCTACACAGGCCTGAGGCTGAGGCTTATGATACAATTATCATAGGTATGGTTCTAGTTTGTAGTAATGATGCTTTAGTGCTATTTGATCCATGGTCTACATACTCATATGTGTCATCTTATTTAGCACCGTATCTAGTCATGCCTAGTGATTATTCGAGTGCTCCTATTTATGTGTCTACACTAGTGGGTGATTCTATTATGGTAGATCGTGTTGATTGTTCTTGCGTAGTTGTGATTGGGGGTCTTGAGACCCCAGTGGACTTGTTATTGTTGGACATGGTTGATTTTGATGTCATATTAGAGATGGACTGGTTATCACTTTACCATGATATCTTGGATTGTCATGCTAAGACTGTGACCTTAGCCTTACCGGGTCTACCCCGTCTTGAGTGGAGAGGGACTCCTAGTCATTCTACCCGTAGTGTTATTTCATCTATGAAGGTTAGTCATATGGTCGAGAAGGGGTGTTTGGCTTATTTGGCATATGTTCGTGATTCTAGTACTGATGTCCCTTCTATTGATTTTGTGCCTGTAGTTCATAAGTTTTCTGAGGTATTTCCTTTAGACTTGCCAGGTATGCCACCCGACAGGGATATTTACTTTTGCACTGATTTGGCTCAGGCACTCAGCCCATTTCTATTTTACCGTATCATATGGCCCCACCTGAGTTGTAAGAGTTGAAGGAGCAGTGCCAACACTTGCTTGATAAGGGCTTCATTAGGGTATGCTATTGTTGTTTGTCAAGAAGAAGGACCGAGCGATGAAGATGTGCATAGATTACCGGTAGTTGAGCATGGTTACAATCAAGAATAAGTATCCATTACCGAGGATCGATGTTTTGCTTGACCAGCTTTAGGGTGACCATGTGTTTTATAAGATCGACCTGAGATATGGCTACCATCAGTTGAGGATTAGGGCATCCGATATCCCTAAGACAACTTTCTGCACACGGTATGATTATTATGAGTTCTTGGTGATGTCATTCAGATTGATAAATGCCCTGACAACTTTCATGGATTTGATGAATTAAGTGTTCAGACCTTACTTGGATTTGTTCATGATAGTTTCATTGATGATATTTTGATTTATTCCAGCAGCCGGGAGGAGCACGAGAACCATTTGAGAGTGGTTCTTCAGACTCTGAGAGATAGCTAGTTGTATGCTAAGTTTTTGAAGTAAGAGTTCTTGTTGAGTTCAGTTGCTTTCTTAGGTCATGTTGTTCCAACAGAGGGTATTCAGGTGGATCTGAAGATGATAGAGGCAGTCAAGAACTGGCCTAGACCAGCATCATCTACAGAGATTCGGCGTTTCTTGGGTTTGGAAGGCTATTATCATTGGGTTGCGGATGGGTTTTCATCTATCGCAACCCCGATGACCAGGTTAACCCAGAAGGCTGCCTAGTTTAGGTGGTCGAATGCATGTGAGGTAAGCTTTCAAAATCTTAAGACAACTTTGACTACGACACTAGTGTTAGTTTTGACCACAGGTTCAAGGCCATATACAATTTATTGTAATGCATCACATATTGGACTTGTTGCGGTGTTGATGCAGGATGGCAAGGTCATTGCTTATTCTTCGTGTCAATTAAAGATTCATGAGAAGAACTATTCGGTTCATTATTTGGGGTTGGCAGTCATCATTCACGCGTTTAAGATTTGTAGCCCGTTTGGCTAAGCTGCAAAAATCAGCTTATTTTAAGAAGTGCTTTTCTCAAAAGTACTTTTGGTGAGAAGCAGTTTGTGTTTGGCTAATTAGTTTGAAAAGAACTTCTGAGCAATAATTTGTGTTTGGCCAAGCTTTCAAAAACTGCTTCTAAGTGTATTTTTCTCAAAAGTGCTTCTCAAAAAAATTCTTTTGGAGAGAAGCTACTTTTTTCTGGTGCTTCAAAACTGCTTTTGCTTCTCCTTAAAAACACATTTGTCCTTCCAAAATCTTGGCCAAACACCTCAATTTTTGGCAAAAAAAAAGAAGTACTTTTGGCCAAACAAGCTATTTGAAGCATTTTCTGTATGGCATGGCATGTGAGGTGTTCCTGGATCACAATAATTTACAATACTTGTTCAAGTAAAATGAGCTAAATTTGAGGCAGAGAAGGTGATTGGAGCTTTTAAAAGACTATGATATCGTCATCTTATATCATTCGGGAAAGGCCAATGTGGTGGTCGATGCTTTGAGTAGTAAGTCAGCTAGTATGGGCAGTCTTGCGTATATTGCGGTCGGTGAGAGGCCGCTTGCCTTGGATGTTCATGCTTTGGATAATCAGTTCGCAATGGTGGTTCTTTCTAAGCTCGGCCGTGTATTAGCTTACATAGTTGCTCGTTCTTCTTTATTGTTGCATATTCGAGATCGGCTGTAAGATGATACTCACTTGTGTGTCCTCAGAGATATGGTGTAGCACGGGGGTGCCAAGCAGGTTACAATGGGAGATGATGGAGTTTTAAGGATGCAGGGTCGTATTTGTGTGCCTAATGTGGATGGACTTCGAGAGTTGATTCTAGATGAGGCCTATAGTTCCTGCTACTCTATTCATCCTGCTACCGCTAAGATGTATCAGGACTTGTAGCAATATAATTGGTTGAGGAGGATGAAGAAGGACATTGTTGCCTATGTAGCTCGGTGTTTGAATTATCAGCAGTTAAAGTACGAGAATCAGAGACCTGGTGGTTTGTTCCAAAAGATTGAGATTCCTGAGTGGAAGTGGGAGCGTATCACTATGGACTTTGTTGCTTACTGTCACGGACTTAGAAGAAGTTCGACGCAGCATGGGTTATTGTTGATGGGCTGACAAAGTCAGTGCATTTCATCCCTATAGCGGTCTCCTATTCTTCCGAGAGGTTGGCTGAGATCTATATCTGGGAGATTGTTAGTGTTCATGGTATGCCCATGTCTATCACTTCAGACCGAGGTACGCAGTTTCCCTCGCATTTTTGGTGGGCAGTTCAGCTTGAGTTGGGCATACAGGTCAAGTTGAGCACAACATTTCATCCTCAAACGGACGGGCAATCCGAGCGTACTAATCAAATTTTGGAGGATATGCTCCGAGCTTGTGTTATTGACTTTGAGGCTCGTGGGATTAGTTTTTGCCTTTAGCGGAGTTTGCCTACAACAACAGTTACCTGTCAAGCATTCAGATGGCTCCTTATGAGGCTTTATATGGTAGGCAGTGTCGGTCGTCGGATGGGTGGTTTAAGCCGGGAGAGGCTCGGTTGTTAGGTAAGGATCTAGTACAGGATGCCTTGGACAAGGACAAGAATATTCAGGATATGCTTTGTTCAGCTCAGTCCAGGCAAAAGAGTTATGCCGACCGTAAGGTTCGTGATTTGGCATTCATGGTCGGTGAGCGGGTGTGGCTTCTAATGTCGCATATGAAGGGTATGATGAGATTTGGGAAGAGGTGCAAGCTTAGCCCCAGGTTCATTGTCTCGTTTGAGATTCTTGATCGAGTGGGAGATGTGGCTTACAGACTTGCGCTGCCGCGAAGTTTATCAATCGTGTATCCAGTGTTTTATGTGTCCATGCTTCGGAAGTATCACGATGATCCATCCCATATGTTAGACTTCAACACTGTCCAATTGGATAGGGACTTGTCATATAAGGAGGAGCCGGTAATTATTCTAGAGAGACAGGTTCGTCAGTTGAGATCGAAGAGTTTCCTTTCTGTTCGTGTTCAGTAGAGAGTTCAGCCTGCTGAGGCATGGACCTGGAAGTCCTAGTCCAATATGCAGAGCCGATATCCCCATATATTCTCCAACTCAGGTACGTCCTTCTTATGACCGTTGGAGGACGAACGATTGTTTTAGAGGTGGAGGATGTGATGAACCAAAAAGTCATCACTTGGTTTATATGTAAATTATGTGTTCCAAGACCTTAAAAATACATCACCTCAATTTGTGTGTGTGTGGTCCGAGCTTACATTTGGAAAGCATTTATGTGAAAGTATGAGAAACAAAAATTTCTAGAGTTAAAAGTTAATTATGATTGACTTTGATCAACATTTTGAGCAAACGGACCCGGATCTGTGTTCGATGATCCCAAGAGGTCCGCAGTAAAATATTGGACTTGTGCATATGCCCGTAAATAAATTCCGAGGTCCCAAGCCTTAGAAATCAATTTTTGTAAGAAATTGTTTTGCTGAATTATTTATGAAACAAAGAAAAGAATTAATGTTTGAAACCATTGGTATCGGGCCCATATTTTGATTCCGGAGCCTAGTACAAACTTGTTATAGTATTTAAATGATAACTGTGAAATTTGGTGAAAATGGAGTCTATTTCACATGATTTGGACGTTCGGTTGAGAAATAATGAAAGTGTTCTTGAGGAAAATGATGAGTTTTGAGGATTGATTCATAGTTATTGATGTTATTTTAGTAATTTGATTACATGAGCAAGTACGTATGAAGTTTTTAGGTTGGTGTACATGTTTAGTTTGGAGCCCCGAGGGCTCGGGTGAGTTTTGGATATGCCACGAGTGAGTTTAGACTTAAAACATATTATTTCAGGTTCAGAGAAGTTGCAGATCTCTGAACCAGACCATACGCTCCATAATGGTTTCTTGCAGCCGTGGTGGGATTTTGTGACCACAGAGGGAATTATGCGGTCTGCGGTTGGGAAAGGCCATACCTATGCGGCCACGCTCAATTTCTTGCGGTCCACGGTGGAGCTCCGCAACCACAATCCCATTTTGTGTGATCCACGGTGAGGGTCTGAGAGGAGTATATAGACATGACTTTTCAGTTATTTTACCATTTTTAGAAACCTAAAACATAAAGGGCAATTTTTCAAGCACTCTTTCTTTCCCCAAAACACAAGTAACTGATTTTAAACTCATTTCTTTCACTTCTTAACTTCTTTTTGCAAGATTTCATCCTAGAATCTAGGATTTTCATAGTAGAATTGAGAAGTTTGGGTAAGACCTAAGAATATTGACATTTGGGGGTTTAGACCTCAAATTGAGGTTGGATTCTAAGACCAATTATATATCCGGGCTCGGGGGTAAATGGGTAATCGAGTTTTGGTCCAAATTTCAGGTTTGGACCAAGCGAGCCTAGAGTCCAGTTTTGACTTTTTAGGGAAAACTTTATAAAACCTATTTTCATGCATTAGAATTAATTCATTAAGAATTATTGATATAGTTAAGTAACTTGGGGCTAGATACAAACGAATTAGTAGTGGAATAAAGAGATAAAGAGGTAGTTGAGGCTTGAATTGAGTTCGTGGCATCGAGGCAAGTGTTTGGTCTAATCTTAGCTTGAGGGATTAAGAGTCATGTCCTATTTCCTATGTGTTAATTGTTGAGAAAGACGTATAGACATAGTGAGGAGTATCTATACGTTGGCGTCAAGCACGCCCGTGAGTCTTATTCTATGACTAATGTGACTCCGTTTTATATTGTTCATACCTTAAGTGGTATTCCTATTGTTGAACAAGGATCGTGGAAGTAAATTGAGTAATTGAACACTTTTGAGTGCTGGCTCAAGTTGTGAATTGAATGGTGAAAGAATCATCGGTATTTTAACATTGTATAGCTTTGGCTCAAATGGTGAATTGAATTGTGAAAGTATCTTTGTTGATTTAACGTTGGCTCAAGTTGTAAATTGAGTTGGGAGTAAGGATGTGTTTGGTATGAAGGAACATATTTTCTGAAAAATATTTTCCAATTTTCCCATGTTTGGTTGACTTAAATATTTTGGAAAATATTTTCCTTATCAATTCATTTTCCTCCAATCCGACGGCGTTGGCTTTGGTTGATTGGTGAGGTACTCGAAATCCTTTATTCTCTCTCTTCCCTTTTATGCTAATGAGCCAATGGTCCATTTCTCCCCCCTCCTCCATCTGTAACGGTCAGCCCCCCTCCCTTGCCGGTGACCCTCCTCCTCCGGCGGCAACCCTCCATTCCGGCGACCCCCTGGCAAGTCCCCTCTCACCCCTTCTTTCTCTCTCTTCTCTATTCTCTCTCCTCCCAGCCCTCTGCCCCGCCACCTCCTCCCCTCGCCTTCCCTTGCGTCCTCCCCCTCCGACTCTCTAGTTCTGGCGACTGCCGGAAACTTCCCCATCCACCGGTAAGCTCTCCCTCTCCCCTTCTCTCTCCATCTTCTCTATTCTTGCTCCTCTCAGCCCTCTACCCTGCCACCCCCCCTCCCTCTCTCCTCTTCTTTCTCTCTCGTCTCCTTTCTCTCCCGACCTCCCCACCCCAGCTCCCTCCTCTGCCCCGCCAGCATAGCTCTCTATCTTTTCCCCCCTCTTCCGTTCCCCCCTTCCATTCACCTTCATTTTAGGCAGCCCCCTTCTCTCTCCCCCCCCATTATTGTGGGGTCGTTTAGTTTTCTGTGTGATTTTCACGTACTAATCGCGGTGGACGAAGCAAGCTTGCGGCATTTGGAAGCAAAGAGCGTAGCAACACTGGCCGGAACATGCAAGAGTTGGCAGTAATTTACCGCGGGCACATCAAAGCCTAGTTCTAGATTTGTTTTTCACTAGGAGTTGGTACCTCCCGATCTCTTGATACTCTTTGCACCTTCTTACGTATCCCAACTAAACTTCGTGTCTATATTATTATTTTCCGTAGTCGGTTGGAGGGATAGTGGACGCAACAGGGGATGGCAGTGGTAGGTCATGTCCTCGGGGTGGTGGTGGTGGTGGTGGGGGTAAGCAGGGGGCAGAGAGCGGTGTTGGGGGTGGGCGGGAGGCAAGGGTGGGAAGGGGTTAGCAGACGGTCATAGGTTAAGTATAGGGTTGGGGAACATAGGCACCTTGTCAGGAAAGTCCATTGAGCTGGCGAATATTCTTCAGAAGAGGAGGGTCAGCATAGCCTGTATGCAGGAGACTAGGTGGAAAGGGTCGAAGGCGAGGAATGTAGACGGGTTTAAGCTGTGGTACTCTGGGGGCGTGAGGGGAAATAATGGAGTGGGTATCTTGGTGGATAGGGATATTAGGGAGTCCATGGTGGAGGTCAGATGAGTGAATGATAGGCTAATGTCTATTAGATTGGTTATTGGTGGTTACATCCTCAATGTCATCAGCGCTTACGCGCCGCAAGCAGGATTAGGTGAGGAGGTTAAGAGGCGCTTTTGGGAGGGCTTGGACGAGTTGGAGAGTAGCATTCCCCATTCTGAGAAGTTATTTATTGGAGGAGATTTTAATGGTCATATTGGGTCTGACGCGGGTGGTTATGGTGAGGTGCATGGTGGCTATGACCTTGGGGTTAGAAACGGAGGAGGCACTTTGCTGCTTGATTTCGCCAGGGCTTTCGAGCTTTGGATCGCAAATTCGGCATTTCCTAAGAGGGAGGAGCATTGGGTTACTTTCAAAAGTTCGGTGGCCAGGACTCAGATTGATTACCTCATCCTCAGGAGGAGCGATAGAGGGATGTGCAAGGACTACAAGGTTATCCCGGGAGAGTCCCTTTCGACTCTCCATACACTCATAGTGATGGATGTCGGTCTCTAAGTGAAGGGGAAGAAAAGGGGTGCCCGGGGCCGGCCACGGAATAGATGAGGAGCTTTGACTAAGGAGAAGGCCCAAGAGTTGGAAATGAGGTTAGTTGGTGGTGGAGCTTGGAGAAGTTCTGGGGAAGCGGATGCAATGTGGTCGGTGATGGCGAATCTGGTTAGGGAGATTGCGCGTGATGTGCTCGGGGGTAGCCAAGGGCTATTCAAGCAGACACCTAGGTGACTGGTGGTGGAACAATGTAGTCCAAGGAAAAGTGGAGGCTAAGAAGGCGGCGTTCTCTAAGTTGGCAGGGAGCTTAAGCGAGGAGGAAAGGAGAGCGAACAAGGATATCTATAAGGTAGCGCAAAGGAAGCAAAGCTGGCGGTCACGGAAGCTAAAAATGAGGCGTTTCATCGCATGTACGAGGAATTGAGGGAGAAAGGCGGGGAATTGAAGCTATTCAGGTTGGCTAAAGCGAGGGAGAGGAAGGCGCGAGATCTAGACCAAGTCAGGTGCATCAAGGACGAGGATGGTAGAGTTCTGATAGGGGAGTCCCAAGTTAAGAAGAGGTGGCAGACGTATTTTCGAGACCTGCTCAACGAGGAGGGGGATTGAGCCATAGAGCTTGGGGAGTTGGGGAATTCAGAGTGTCAAGAGACCTTGGGTACTGCAGGCGCATTAGGGTGGAGGAGGTCGTGGGGGTTCTGCGTAAGATGAGTAGGGGTCGTGCGAACGGGCCAGACGAAATCCAGGTGGAGTTCTGGAAATTCATGGGTAGAACAGGAGTGAAGTGGCTGTCCAGGTTGTTCAATGTGATCTTCAGGACTAAGAGGATGCCGGAGGAGTGGAGGTGGAGTACATTGGTGCCCGTGTATAAGAACAAAGGGGATATCTAGTGTTGTAACAACTATAGGGGTATCAAATTACTAAGCCACACCATAAAAGTCTGGGAGCGGGTGGTTGAGGGGAGGGTGAGGGAGATAACGTCGGTATCCGCTAACCAGTTCGGTTTCATGCCGGGCCGCTCCACAACAGAAGCTATCCACCTGGTCAGGAGATTGGTAGAACGGTTCAGGGATAAGAAGAAGGACCTGCACATGGTGTTCAATCGACTTGGAGAATGCGTACGACAAGGTCCCAAAGGAGGTGTTATGGAGGTGCCTGGAGGCGAAGAGCGTGTCAGAAACCTACATCAGAGTGATCAAGGACATGTACAATGGAGCGAAGACTAGGTCTAGGACGGTGAGTGGCGACTCAGACCATTTTTCGGTTGTTATGGGACTTCACCAAGGATCTGCGCTTAGCCCTCTCTTATTCGCTTTGGTGATGGATGCTCTAACACGACATATTCAAGGGATGTGCCGTGGTGTATGCTATTTGCGGATAACATAGTCTTGATAGACGAGACAAGGGTTGGTGTTAACGAGAGATTGGAGGTCTGGAGACAAACTCTCAAGTCAAAGGGTTTCAAACTAAGCAGGTCTAAGACAGAATACTTGGAGTGCAAGTTTAGTGCCGAGTCGAGCGAAGGAGAAGTAGGCAGGGACGTAAAGCTTGGATCTCAGGTCATCGCCAAGAGGGACCGTTTCAGATATCTTGGTTCGGTGATTCAGGGGGACGGAGAGATCAACGAGGATGTCACTCACCATATAGGGGTAGGGTGGTCGAAATGGAGGCTTGCATCTGGAGTGTTGTGTGACAAAAAAGTGCCACAGAAACTCAAGGGAAAGTTCTATAGAGCTGTAGTTAGACCTGCCATGTTGAATAGGGCGGAGTACTGGCCGGTGAAGAACTCTCATGTTCAAAGATTAAAGGTTGCGGAGATGAGGATGCTCAGGTGGATGTGCGGGCTCACTAGGTTAGACAAGATCAAGAATGAAGTTATTCGAGAGAAAGTGGGGGTTCCCAGTGGATGAGAAGCTGCGGGAAGCGAGGTTCAGGTGGTTTGGGCATGTGCGAAGGAGAAGACCCGATGCCCAGGTGAGGAGTTGTGAGCGGCTAGAGGTTGTTGGCGCGAGTCGAGGCAGAGGGAGGCCAAAGCGGTATTGGGGGGAGGTGATTAGGCAGGACATGGCTAGAATGCGGATTTACGAGGACATGGCCCTTGATAGGAAAGTCTGGAGGTCTTGTATCAGGGTGGTAGGATAGGGGCTTCTGATATTTTTCGCTCTTCTCTACCGGGGCTGGGTGGGGTTGGGTGCGTTGCTTTTGCATGCAATTGTATTTACGGTTTATGGTCATATAATTATCTATGTGCCCCATGTGTTTTTGTTTTTGTTTATATTTTCCAATGGTTTATGTTTACATAATTATTTATGGGATTTATGTTGGAGGTACTAATGCCTTTTTTCTTTTTCTTTTCTTTTTCTTTTTCTTCTCTTCTTCTTGTCCTGGGCCGAGGGTCGATTGGAAACAGCCTCTCTGCCCTTTCGGGCGGGGGTAAGTCCTGCGTACTTATTACCCTCCCCAGACCCCACCCTGTGGGACTATACTGGGTAGTTGTTGTTGTTGTTATAATTTATTTTCCTCCAATTGGAGGAAAATATTTTCTTTATCAAAAGAAGATAAAACATTTTCCAAAGCTCCTTCTCAACCTCACCAATTCCCCCATCCCCCTCTCCAAAAAAAGTTTTTTTTTAAATTACACTCTGTTTCCGTTACCATCCACCCACTACCCCTCCATGCCCCCCCTCGCAATTTTTTTTTACCTTAATTTTTTTTTGTAATTTCTTATTTTTATTTATTTTTTATTTTTTTGTACCACCCACCCCCACCCCCACCCCCACCCCCCCCCCCCCAAACAAAATATTTTTTTTACTTTAATTTTTTTGTTTGTAATTTCAATTTTTTTTATTTTTCTACACCACACAGCCCGATGCCCGACCCCCTGCCCCGCCCCCCCACAAATTTTTTGTTTTTCACTTTTTTTTGTAATTTAAATTTTTGTTTTTTTGTTTTACAGCCCCAACCCCCTTCAGCCCTGGCTCCCTCGCCCCCTTTACCCCATGGCTCCACCCCTCCCCTCCCGATTTAAACGCTCAAAATTTTACAAGTTCCAAAATTATGAGTTTGGAGGTTTATGTGTTTGGAAGTTTACAGGTTTAGAAAATTAAAAAGCTTACGGGTTCGAAAATATGCAGTTTTTGCATTAAACAGTAAAGCATCACATTAGTTCCTTTAGATTGTATTAATTTTTAAAGACTTCACAAAGGGGTGGGGGAGGTGGGAGGGGGAGGGGTGAGGAAAGTTGCGTAAAAAGTATTTTCCTAAAAAAAAATATTTTCTACTCTCTAACTATACAATAAAAAATATTTTTCAGAAAATATTTTGTACTTACCAACCAAACAAGAGAAAATAAGTGATAAAACCACTCATTTTCCGTAAAAATATTTTCTAGGAAAATATTTTCTATGAAAAATATTTTTCCTTCATACCAAACACACCCTAAATGTGAAAAAAGGGAAAGAGGTTTTTGGTAGTTGATCCCTTGCCGGGATGTTGTAGCTTTAATAATTATTCCTTTGCCGAGATTATATTGCTTTTCATATTGCTCCTTTGCCGGAATGTTGTTAGATTTGATCGTGTTCCCTTGCGGGATTTTCATTGTGATTTTATTTGTGGTTTCATTTAGTTTCCTTGCCCTTATTGTTTGTAATTATTGTTTGGGTGAGAAAGAGTGATAAAGAACGAAGAGTGATGCCGTGCTTTATTTTGGCGATAAAGTGTTAAAGCACGAATGGTGATGCTGTGTATGATTTTGTGAAGAAGACTGTTAAAGCACGAAGGTTGATGCTATGCCGCACGATGTACAATTCCATGCCAATTATATATATTTATGGTGAGAACGAGAGTAAAAACATGAAGGGTTATGCTGTGCAGATTATTGTCACGACCCAAACCCTGGTCGTGATGGCGCCCAACACAATGCTAGGCAAGCCCGACCATATTATCCCTTAAACCAGCCAGTTATTAATCAAGTTAGACTTAAACAGTAAATGATCATATCAGGTGATAAGCGAAATGTAAAACATACAAAATACGGTCCCAACCATATCGTGGTGTCACGAGACTGAGCCTCTATAGAATAGCATCCTAATACAAACAAGTCTAGGAAAATAGGAAATCAACAAGATGGTAAAGAAGGAGAAAATAGGCTCTACGGACGCTGGCAGCTACCTCGTAGTCTCCGCAAGAAGTAGACAAGGATCATCAACTACAAAGTCTCAACTGCTCTCGGGCACCTGTGGATCTGCACATAAAGTGCAGGGGAGTGGGGTGAGTATATTTCAACTCAGTGAGTAACAGTAATAAATAATAACTGAAAGTAAGAACTCCTGTGCTATCACTTAGCAATTCTAAGGCAACCCTCACAGGTACATCATCACTATGGTAGTACTCTAATCTCCAATCCACATTTATCTCTACAAGATTCCACGTTGATCCAACCCTCACTCGTACCCTTACGGTGTACGACCATCTCAATATATAAAGACACATACCTATGTCTAAAATGTATAAGTTTAATACTGCGGCGTGCAGCCCGCTCCAATATATATAATGATGCGGCATGCAGCCCACTCCATTTAACATCGACGGCGCTCATCGGGGGTGTATACGGACTTCGGAGGGGCTCCCTTGGCCGAAGCGCTATGATACTGCGGCGTGCAGTCCGATCCACACATATATCACTGCGGCGTGCAGCACGATCCACACAAATATTACTACGGCTTGCAGTCCGATCCAATATATATATGTATATATCTCTATACTCCTGCGGCGTGCAGCCCGATCCCATAATATACACCAGTGCTCACTGAGAATGTGTGCAGACTCGAACTCCGAAGGGGCTCCTACAGCCCAAGCGCAATAATACTGCGGCGTGCAGTCCGTCTCACATGTATATTACATGTACATTACATGTATATTACTGCGGCATGCAGTCCGATCCAATATATATACTGCTGCGGCGTATAACCCGATCCAATATAGGTATATATATATAGTACCTCATAATGGGTCCTCGACCCTATCCCGGTCAGTATATGCTTGGCCTCTCAGGACCAATATAATATGTCTCAGTGGGTCCTCGACCCTAACTTAGTCAATATAGACCCGGCCTCTCAGGCTCACTCAGCTAGAATAGGGAATTCCACCCTAGGCAGTATCTTTCTAAGTACACATCTAGTACGGCTCATATTATGCTATACAGATAGAGCTACGGCTGAGTGTATGTTTCCAACACGATATAAGGGTCACCTAGCTCTCTAGGTTCTCAAATACTCTACAGATCGACACAAGGCCCCCAAACATGGTTATTAGCCTTATTGTACAGTTATAACCTCATTAATAGTCATACAACACAGTATTCTATTAGCCGGGAGGGACCAAGTCCAAGTCCCTAATCACAATGTCACCACGCCCGTCACAAGATGCGTGTCTCAACTCAATATAGCACTGTGAAGTGCTAGTACGAGGTTTCAAACCTTCAGTACATTATTTACTACTACCACTCACCTCGAACCGGTGGAAGCTTCAATCCGCCTTGCGCTTGCCTCGCAAATCAATCTCCTCGGATGCCAAATATGCTCAAAATCATAGGGAATGCATCAATATATGCTAATGTCACGCAATTCATTCAAAATAACCCAAATTGTATCAAAACCCACAAAGTTGTCAAAACCCGACTTTTGATACGCTTCTTGAAAAATTATAAAAGTTACATATTCGGAACCCTCGTCTCAATACGAGTCTAGGCATATCAAATTTACCAAATTCGGACTCCATTTGCCCACTCAAATCGGCAATTTACCAAAACCCTGGCTTAGGCTAAATTCCCCCACAATTTGATCCAATTTCCGTGAATTAAAGGAGGATTTCATGATAAAAACGCGTAAAGGAACCATAAAACTCACCTCCGATGATAACCCGATGATCTCCCAGCAATATCTCGCCCAAATCGCCCAATTCGCCTCCAAGAACCGAGCCCCAAATGTTTTGCAACTTATGAAATTTTAACCCTTATGTTATTTTTAACACATGCCCGATTTCCGCTTCTGCGGACAAAAATCCACCTCTGCGACCAAATGGTCGCTTCTGCGAAAACACACCTAGCCGCCCAGTTCCGCTTCTGCGGCCCAGGTCTCACTCCTGCGAACAAGCCTCCGCACCAGCGATTTTCCCCAGTCGCCCGCCTTTCCGCTTCTGCGACCAAGGACTCGCAGAAGCGAGTCCGCTCTTGCGACGAGTCATCCGCTTCTGCGGAACCTCTTGGCCAAGCCCCCTTTCGCCTCTGCGGTCCAAATTCCGCTTCCGCGGTCCCGCTCCTGCGGTTCCCAATCCGCAGGAGCGGAAATGCTGCTGCAATTCATGACAGCAGCTCCCAAACTCCAATTTCCTCCCGTTTAACCTCCCGAAACCACCCCGGGTCCCCCGGGACCCCAACGAAAACCACCAACATACTCCAAAACACGATACGGACTTGTTCCAAGCATAAAAACACCATCCTAAACATCAAAATCACCAATTACACACGGATTCAAGCTTAAATTTCTTCAAAACTTCCGAAACAGACATTCGATCAAAAACCCGACCAAACGACCTCCGAATGACCTGAAATTTTGTAGGCACATCCAAAATCACCTAACGGAGTTACTGCAACTGTCGGAATTCCATTCTGACTCCCGGATCAAAATCTCATCTACCGTTCGGATTTTGCCAAAATTCAACCTTAGCCAATTCAAGCCTATTTCTATACCGGACCTCCAAATTAAATTCCGATTCTTCGCCTAAGTCACAAATCACTTCCCGGAACTAACCGAATCATCAGAATTTGGTTCCGAGCTCTCTAACTAAATAGTCAACTCCGGGTTGACTTTCCTTATTCAAGTTTCCTTCAAAAAGGCTATATGCCTCATTTTCAATCCAATTCACTCCTAACTTCCTCGATAGACTCTAACACTAATATAAAAGCAGGAAATATGCAATTACAACATAACGGGGTGGAACTTCCCGTGACGACGGGCCGGGTCGTCACATTCTCCCCCTCTTAAGCAAACGCTCGTCCTCGAGCGGGTCAAGAAACATACCTGAAGACTCAAATAGCTGAGGGTATCTACTCCGCATCTCCTGCTCGACCTCCCAAGTAGCCTCCTCCACGGGCCGACCTCTCCATTGAACCTTAACTGATGCAATATCCTTCGACCTCAATTTTATTACTTGGCGACCCAAAATAGCAATAGGCTCCACATCATATGATAGATCACCATCAAGCTGAATGGTACTGAAGTCTAATACATGAGACGGATCCCCAATGTACTTTCGGAGCATAGACACATGGAATACTGGATGAACGCTAAATAAGCTGGGTGGCAAGGCCAACTCATATGCCACCTCTCCAACCCTCGTGAGTATCTCAAAAGGACCAATGTACCTGGGACTCAGCTTCCCCTTCTTCCCAAACCTCATGACACCCTTAATGGGTGAAACCTTCAGCAATACTCTGTCACCAACCATGAAAGACAACTCTCGAACTCGACGGTCCGCATAACTCTTCTGGCGAGACTGTGCTGTGCGAAGCCTCTCCCGGATCAACTTTGCTCTATCCAGAGCATCCTGGACTAACTCAGTCCCTATCAATCTATCCTCACCAGGTTCAAACCATCCGACGGGAGATCTACATCGTCTGCCATACAATGCCTCATACGGGGCCATCTGAATACTCGACTGGTAACTGTTGTTGTAGGAAAACTCAGCAAGTGGCAAGAACTCATCCCATGAACCACCAAAGTCAAACACACTCGCCCGTAACATATCCTCCAGGATCTGGATAGTGCGCTCCGACTGCCCGTCTGTCTGGGGGTGAAATGCGGTGCTCAACTCAACCCGCGTACCCATCTCTCGCTGAAATGCTCTCCAAAACTGAGAAGTGAACTGAGTGCCTCGGTCAGATATAATAGACACCGGGACCCCATGCAACCTGACAATCTCCCGAATAAAGATCGCTGCCAACCGCTCCGATGAGTAAGTAGTACTAACTAGGATGAAATGTGCAGACTTAGTCAGCCGATCAACAATCACACATACAGAATCAAACTTCCTCGCTGTCCGAGGGAGTCCAATAACAAAATCCATGGTGATCCTCTCCCATTTCCACTCGGGAATGACCATACGCCGAAGAACACCGCCCGGTCTCTGATGCTCATACTTGACCTGCTGGCAATTGAGGCACTTAGCTACATGCCTAGCAATATCCATCTTCATTCTCCTCCACCAGTAGTGCTGTCTCAAGTCTTGGTACATCTTTGCGGCACCTGGGTGAATAGAGTACCACGAACTGTGTGCCTCATCAAGTATCAACTCCCGCAAACCATCAACATTGGGCACGCATATACGACCCGCATCATCAGAACACCATCACTGTCGATAGTCACATCTCTAGCATCATTATGCTACACTCTGTCCTTAAGGACAAGCAAATGTGGGTCATCATATTGTCGCTCCCCGATGCGATCATATAAGGAAGATCGAGAAACAACACAAGCCAACACTCAACTCGGCTCCGAAATATCCAACCTCACTAGCCGATTGGCTAGGGCCTGAACATCATAAGCAAATGGCCTCTCCCCAACTGGGATGAAAGCTAGGCTGCCCATACTAACCGCCTTCCGACTCAAGGCATCGGCCACCACATTGGCCTTCCCCGGATGATACAAAATAGTGATGTCATAATCCTTAAGCAACTCCAACCACCTCCGCTGTCTCAAATTAAGGTCCTTCTGTCTGAATAAGTGCTGAAGGCTGCAATGATCCGTGAACACCTCACATGAGACACCATATAGGTAATGTCTCCAAATCTTCAAAGCATGAACTATAGCTGCTAGCTCCAAATCATGAACAGGGTAGTTCTTCTCGTGGGGCTTCAACCGACGAGAAGCATAAGCAATGACCCTACCCTCCTGCATCAACACACAACCAATGCCAACTCCTGAGGCATCACAATACACAGTATAAGAATCTGAAGCTGTCGGTAGAATCAAGACTGGTGCTGTGGTCAGTGCCGTCTTGAGCTTCCGAAAGCTCTCCTCGCACTCCTCGGACCATAAGAAAGGAACACCCTTCTGAGTCAATCTAGTCAAGGGTGAAGCAATAGATGAGAATCCCCGAACGAATCGGCGATAATACCCTGCCAATCCCAGAAAGCTACGGATCTCAGTAAACTAAGGTCGGTCTGGGCCAACTCTGCACGACCTCTACCTTCCTCGGATCTACCCGAATACCATCACGGGACACCACGTGTCCTAAGAATGCCACGGACTCAAGCCAGAACTCACACTTGGAGGACTTGGTATACAGCTTCTCCTCTCTCAATCTCTGCAACACAATACTCAAGTGTCGAGCATGCTCCTCCCGGCTACGAGAGTAGACTAGTATGTCATCAATGAATACGATCACAAATGAATAAAGATAGGGCCTGAACACACTGTTCATCAGATGCATAAATGCTGCTGGGGCGTTGGTCAGCCCAAAAGACATCACAAGGAAATCATAGTGACCATATCTGGTCCTGAATGCATTCTTCATAATGTCGGACTCTCTAATCTTCAGCTGATGGTAGCCTGAACGAAGATCAATCTTCGAGAACACCCTAGCTCCATGGAGATGATCAAATAAATCATCAATACAAGGCAGAGGATACTTATTCTTCACTACTACTTTGTTTACCTGCCTGTAGTCAATACACATTCTCATAGATCCATCCTTCTTCTTAACATACAGGACCGATGCACCCCATGGCGACACACTCGGCCGAATGAACCCCTTATCTAGGAGTTCCTGGAGCTGCTCCTTTAATTCCTTCAGCTCAGCTGGTGCCATCCGATACGGAGGAATAGAAATAGGCTGAGTGCCTGGCACCAAATCGATCCCAAAATCAATATCCCTGTCCGGTGGCATGCCCGGCAGGTCTGAGGAAAACACATCAGGAAAGTCTCGCACAATATGGTTCCTGGAACAGGCACTGTAGTTCTCCAAATATCCCACATCAGAATTGAGAGGGAGTCCTGGGCTAGTTAAGTAAAGATGCTTGACCAACATGTATATAGGCCTTTTCCCCAGTGGTTCCTGTAACAGGCCTGGGGAGGAACAAAACCGTGCGGGCTAGGTCCAAAGCGGACAATATATACACAGTGTTGGGCCGGGTCGTTACAATTGGTATCAGAGCCGACTCTCTAAGTACGATGCATTGGGTACCCTCAACGAGGACGTTGAATCCTTGTTGGTGGGCGGAGTACAGTGGTTCCTGGAACAGGCACTGTAGTTCTCCAAATATCCCACATCGGAATTGAGAGGGAGTCCTGGGCTAGTTAAGTAAAGATGTTGGACCAACATGTGTATAGGCCTTTTCCCCAGTGGTTCCTGTAACAGGCCTGGGGAGGAACAAAACTGTGCGGGCTAGGCCCAAAGCGGACAATATATACACAGTGTTGGGCCGGGTCGTTACAATTATACTGATTCTTATGGCAAGGACAAGAGTATAATCACGAAGGGTGATGCCGTGCATTTGTTTGATTTCTTATTCTTGTTGAAAATTGATTTATGGTGTTCCTTGTATTTACCTGTTGTTCGACTCTTATAATTTGATGTTTCCCTGCAACATGTTCCCCCTCCCATCCTTGACTGTACATTTCTGCTTTTAGTTTTTCGCTGTAAATTGTTTAACTGCACAAGTTTATTTGGTAGTCTGGTCCTAGCCTCGTTACTACTTCACCGAGGTTAGGCTTGGCAATTACAGTACTTGGGGCCGGTTGTGTTCATACTACACTCTGCAGTCTGTTGTGCAGATCCCGGTGCTATAACTTTCGGACCGTAGTAAGATTGCTGCTTCTTGTTCATCAGGCGACCCTAGGTAGTCTTGCAGGCGTCCGCATGCCTTGACGTCTCCTTCTATCATTTTATCCTGTTTATTTCGTGTATTTCCAGAGACAATGGTGTATTACTTTTCTTCAGACCTTTATTTGTAGTAATCCTAGACTGTCTGTGAAGTTGTGACACCAGTCTTGGGTAGATTTATTATGGATTGGTATTTGTAGTACTATTAAAACATTGCAATTTAGTCTTTCGCTTGCTAAATTATGTTGTTTATTAAATGTTGATTCTTAATTGTTAACAGAACAAAAATAAAAATGAGGTTAGTAATCAATTGGTCGGCTTGCCTAGCTTTTACTGGTAGGCACCATCACGACACCCGACGGTGAAAAATTCGGATCGTGACACAAATAAATACGAAACCCAGTTATCCTGCCAATACTCAGCAATAACCAATCATTAAGAGAGTTTCAATAGCACAAGAATAAATTACATCAGAAGATGAATACATAAACAACAAAGACGGGCGCACATCCCGATATCTTTATATAATTAGTAACAATATGAACATTCACCCTTTTTACTCCTTGTTGCGGCGTGCTACACGATCCCACTTGTCCATCCTTATTACTCCTTAATATATCACCCTTATTCATTCTCTTGAGGCGTGCAATACGATCCCACCTGTCTATCCTTCTTACTCCTTATTGTGACGCGCAACCCTATCCCATCAAAAATTACTTTTCACCTTTATTCCTCCTGTTGCGGCGTGCAACCCGATTCCCCGTATCAGTTCCAACCACACAATAATCAACAATAAAATATATTAAAAAAAGCATAAATGTTTAACGTGATACGATTAATTGACTTATGTCCACAATCGAAAATGAGCAATCTAATATACATATATATATATATATATATATATATATATATATATATATATATATATATATATATATATATATATATATATATATATATATAGGGAGATAACAATCTTACAAAAAGATAAATATAGGTGGTTGATAACGCCTTGTCTTAATAATTAAAATTCTTTTGCTTATTGTTACTGATTTCTATTTGAGATCAATTCCATTTGCTGCAGAAACCGATGTTGTCAGTCTTCTAATATTCTTTTTTACCCGTATTGATCGGTTCCACGATATTAAGTTAAATATTCTGAATCATGAAAATTAATTGAAAAATTGATCTTAGATTAATTTATGATTTTTCTTAATCTGTGTCTGTACGTTGCTTCCAATGTTGTCGGGAACTCTAGGAATTCCAACTTGTAATTACAATTAACATTTTGCTACGTAAAGACAAAAAGGAGTTTAAGTTTTCTGCATTGATTTTGTAAATATTTTTAAATTATTAGATTAAATAGACATACAAATAGTTAATAATTGGTAACGCTTTTATCAAACCTACTACGATAAACATGAAAAAATAGACTAATAACCTACTATATATTTGATTAAATTGCATTGACATTTTAAAATATTTTATTCAATTTCCTTTGGGGATTTAATAAAAAAATTAAAATTGGAATTGCAATGAATAATTTTCCTTGAAATAGCAAGTCTTTTAGAACCTTTGACTTTCTTGTCTTCTATTTTAGACATATAAAATAATTAATATTTTGAGTTGGATTTGATCACTTTGTAATTAAAATTTCCCAGGCAAAATCAGTGTATTAATTAAATAAGTTATTTCATCTTAATCTACCTTCGTACATGAGCAAGAGACAAATGATACTCTTCCTTAGACTCTAGAAAACCACAACTTTAGCTGCATTAAATTGTAAAATGTGCATATGCTGTCTCTACATTTAATTAATAAAATAACTTTAACTCTCAACATAATGGCCAATACTCAAGCTACTCTTCGCTAATTAAAACATGCAATTTCTTATGTTGAAAGTTTATTCATGGGTTTTACGCGAAGTCGAATTAGTCGAAGCTCCCTTGCAGATATTAACATCGAGTGAGAAAAAAGAAGAAGTTTATTTTAATGACCATTAGCAACGATGTTAACCTTAGACATTAGTTGTTTCTTGAACCAATTTTATTATTTATAATATTGTAGAATTCCTAATTTATCTCTAAATAATATCCTTTAGGGACACAAATTCAGTTCAAACAAAAATACATCGAAATAGAACACCCGCGAGCAAAACCTATTTCTTCACCATTTGTGAGCGATTTGGAGAGCTTTTGGACGGGAAGTAAGAGGATTTTGTCGGAAAAAAAATATTGGAGGTAAGTTTCTTGACTCAAAAACATGATATTATGTTAGAATCAACACCAAAATTCATGAATTTGGGTAGAAATTATGAAGAACTAGGGCTTAAATTTTGAAAATGAATTTTTGGGTTTTGAAAGGCCATTCGAACTCCGATTTCGATAAATTTTATATTCACGGACTCGTGGCGAGACGAGGAATCCGTTGGTATTATTTTCAGAATTTTTTCGAGAAGTGGGCCTAGGTTTTACCAACTTCGTGAATTGTTACCTTTTTCGAGTAAATTTGATTGGGTTATGTTTCTTTGACCCATATTTATGTATTTGCTGTGGTTTTGACTAGATTTGACGTACGAGGCGGCAAATTCGAAGGGAAAAGGCATCGCGGACGACTCTACGGTCAATTAGAGGTGAGTAGTTAGTGTATACGATAGCCTGAGGGTTTGAAACCCCGGCTTATCACATTGTGACGCTATTTAGGGCGTCACTCGCACCCCATAGCAGGTGCGAGATTGGTTGTGACTGGGGATTGAGACTTGGTCCATCCCGAATAAGAATAATACTATATTGTCGATTGAAACGCATACTGTGTTAATTATATATATGGGCTATAAGCCATGTTTGGGGTCTTGTGCCGACCTGTAGTATCCTTAGAGGATAAATATCTATGTGATAGCATGATTTGTAAAATCATTGATCTCAATCCTGGCTTGAAATCACCCTTTGAAATGCTAAGTCACATGTTCTTGGGAAAATTAAATAAAATTAAAGTATTTTTCATTGTTAATGAACTGGAACCTGGAAATAAATAAATTGAACTGTTGTATGACTCATATGCATATTGTGGACTGAGGATGGATCGGGCCGCACACCGTAGCGGATGATATGAATATTGCGCTTGGGCTGAAGGAGCCCCTCCGGAGTCTGTACGCGCCCCTAGTGAGCGCCGTCGACATTAAACGGATCGGGTTATGCGCCGTAGCGGTCATGTGCATTGCATTGCATTCTTGTTTGTAAATTACCTGTGATATTTGTGATTTGTTGTTGTTGTTAGTTCGTGGTAGGTATCCGACTATAGTTTTAGCTTTGCTCTGTGGTGTTCTGTGGATTTCCTGCTTTTAGCTATTTTATATTTTTTTTACTCACTGAGCACTTAGTACTCACCCCTACTCCCTGCACCTTTGTGTGCAGATTCAGGTACACATGAGGGTTAGACGAGCATTCCAGCTTATTTCAGAGTATATTCGAGTTGCTGAGGTAGCTGTTGGCGTTTGCAGGACCTAGCTTCTCTCTTTATTTCAATTTATTTTCTATATACTTCTAGACTTGAGTGTTTTGATCAGTATTCCTATTACTATTCAGTTTTTGCTTAGAGGGTCTAGACTCGTGACCCAAGATCTTTTGGGAGTGTTATCTTTTTATGTTCGCACTTCTCAGTATTTAATTCTACTATTATTATTGGAGTATTATTATTGACTCTTATATTCTTCTTGAAATTTGCCCTTTTGGGACTAGTTTTCTATTTGGAAACAGTTGATGGTCTGGCTTGCCTAGCCTTAATGTTGGGCTCCATCACGACCGGGTTTTGGGTCGTAACAAGTTGGTATCAGAGCCAGGTTACTAGGCCTCGCTGGTCATGAGCCGGTTTGGTAGGCTCTCGCGGATCGGTACGTAGACGTCCCTATCTATTTTTGGGAGGCTACAGAACTTTAGGAAACACTTCACTTTCTTGGATTCATATCGTGCGGATTGTGTTATCGTGAAAAAATATTCTCTCGCAGATGGCGAGAACACGTGCTAACGGACGTGGCGGATGACCACCGGTGGCACCCATAAGCCGTGGTCATGGCAGAGGTAGGGCAGCAGTGACAGCACCTGCTGACCCACCAGCTGACCAGACTCAGGGACAGATCCCAGCGTCATGTTCCGGATCAGGCTCCAGCTGCAGGCATCCCAGCAGCTCAGGTTCAGGCACCGGCAGTTCCTATTGAGATATCGGGTCTTCATGAGATCTTAGCACAGATCCTATTAGTGTGTACTGGCTTAGCCAAGGTGGTTGCGACCTCTATGGCAGCAGCTTCTTCATAGGCAGGGGAGGAAATCAGACCGCCATTGCTCACACACCAGAGCTGGCAATTCAAGGTTTACAGGCACCTGAGGTAGCTCCAGCTTAGCCAGTTCAGCCGGCTGCACCAGTCGCACCAGGCCCAGCTCATGTGGTCCCAACTATGCCTGTTGACGAGCAACATTGGTTAGAGATATTCGGGAGACTACAGCCTCCGGCGTTCAGCGATGTTGAGGGTGAGGATGCCTAGGGTTTTCTGGATAAGTGTTAGCGTATGCTTCGTACTGCGGGTATTTTAAAGTCTAGAGGTGTTACTTTCACTACCTTCCGGTTCACAGGACCAGCATTTCATTGGTGGGAGGATTTCGAGAGGTGTAGGCCTATTGGGGCAGCTCCCCTCACTTGGCAGTAGTTATAGAGGAAATTATACCCCCAGTAGACAAGACAAAACGAGGAAGCTTACGTTCACAAAGGCAAGAAGTCGGTGTCATCCCCAGCAGTTCTCGAAAAAAATGAAACACTGATTTCGAGATTTCTCCGGCAGCATTATATCCTACAAGTTTTTCAAGGGAGCCAAGCGCGAGTCCCGAATGAGGTTTGCAAAGAGGAAAAAGGAAAAGGGATCCCCGACAGTGTAATCCCCAGCTAATGACATCTCAATCCCCGTCGATCCCGGAAGAGAATAAAGGTTTTGAAGGAAGTAGAAAAGGAGGAAATAAAGAAGATTTCCCCAGCAGCATTATCACCAGCAGGTAAGTAATTAGTTCCAAAGATGTCCCTAGCGAGTCAGAGAAAAAACACGACCCAGGAGGAAAGCGATTCCAAAACAAGGTAATTCGAAGAAAAGGTGGCCCAAGAGAGGAAGAAGAAAGTGGTGCAGGACGCAAAGGAAGGCGACATGGATGGGATGGAGTTAGTGAGATGTTGTTGGGTCGGGAGCCCGCCTGAAGAATGGAGTGGCGATTTATTTTCAAGGATGTTGTTGAAGTCGGGGGCCACCTGAAGAATGGAGTACCATTCAAAAGATATTGTTGAAGTCGGGAGCCCGCTCGAAGAATGGAGTGGCGATTTATTTTCAAAGGATGTTGTTGAAGTCGGGATCCCGCCTGAAGAATGGAGTGGCGATTTATTTTCAAAGGATGTTGTTGAAGTCGGAGCCCGCCTGAAGAATGGAGTGGCGATTTATTTTCAAAAGATGTTGTTGAAGTCGGGAGCCCGCTTGAAGAGAGGAATGGCGATTTATTTTCAAAAGATGTTGTTGAAGTCAGAGGAGCCCGCTTGAAGAGAGGAATGGCGATTTATTTTCAAAAGAGGTTGAAGTCAGGAGCCCGTTTGAAGAGAGGAATGGCGTTTTATTTTCTAAGTTGATGTTGAAGTCGGGAGCCCGCCTGAAGAGAGGAATGGCGATTTATTTCAAAAGATGTTGTTGAAGTCGGGAGCCCGCCCGAAGAGAGGAATGGCGATTTATTTTCAAAAGTTGATGATTGAAGTGGGAGCCCACCTGAAGAATGGAGTGGCGATTTATTTTGAAGTTGTAGTTGAAGTCGGGGAGCCCGCCTGAAGAATGGAGTGGCGATTTATTTTGAAGTTGTAGTTGAAGTCGGGGAGCCTGCCTGAAGAATGGAGCGGCGATTTATTTTTGAAGTTGGTTAAGGAAAGCGGCGAGTGTAAGAAATCCCCAGCATGAATCGGAAGGAAGGCAACGGAATGCGAGTCAACGGTCGAGGGGATCGACGAGAAGTTTAGTCACGATAAACAAAAAAAAAAAGAGGCATAAAGCCAATCCAAAATGCCGAAGTTGATGAAAGATGTGGCATGCTCAAGACATGGCCGAGGTCATAAGCACTGTATACCTGGCTTGATCCGAAAAGCAGCACTGCAACTAGCAAGTATCGAAGGTTCAAATTTAGAGTCCGCGTAAGCACCAACCAATACTCGAGATCAAGCCGGAAGACTTATAGATAGGAATCTTGTAACTAGTAGGCGATAGGCTTAGTTAGTCTTTCTCGTGTTTTGATTTTGATCGTAATAGCGGGACCACGGACGGAACTTCGATGGAGCAGACCTCGACGGAACGACGCTCGGCCGGCTCTCCGCCTCGGTATACCCCTTCCTCACTCGACACGCGAACTACACGTGGCCTGATTCCTTTATAGCGAAGGATATGTAGGCAGCTCGGATACAAGGGCTCGGTCGCATTCCTCTTCTTTTAGTTTAGTCCCTCAGAATAAGGGTCGGGTCAAAAACACTTGTCTAGTCGTTCTTTGTCTGAAAACTCTTTGTGTTTTCAGTCTATGTCCATTGTAAACGCGTGATTTTTGACCCTCCCCGAGATTTTTATATTTTTAGCGTAAAATATTTAGTTTAGTTTTAATATAGCTATTTTAGCTAAATTTGACTCTTTTACTTTATTTTTACCTCAAAATAAAAAATAACAAAAATATGGTTTTATTAATGTTTCGTAGTCATTTTAAACTTGAAAAATACAAAAATAGTACTTTATATTTTTTATCTTTTTATAAAAAACGAAAATAATAAAAAAATAGTTTCATTAATATTTTGTAGTTATTTTAAACTTGAAAAATATAAAAATAGTACTTTATATTTTTATCTTTTTATAAAAACGAAAATAATAAAAAATAGTTTCATTAATATTTTGTAGTTATTTTAAACTTGAAAAATATAAAAAATAGTTTTATTTTAATTATAAGTATTATAGTTATTTTGATTACCTAGGATTAATTAAATAACACCATTCTCGGTTCCGGGCGAAGAATAATATTCGGGTTCAAACTACCCGGTTTTATAATTTTCGGACCTAGCCCGTAATAATTCGAGTCCACTACACTAAGGGGGACAATACATAATGGGATGTGGGAATAATAAGAAAAGGACAAAGGGAAAAAGACAAAGAAAAAAAGACAAAAGGAAAAAAACAAAGGTAAAGGACAAAACTTGTATGAGTTTCATTTTAAAAAATAAAAATAAAAAATAAAAAAATACAATACACATACTATACATCTTCTTCTTTAAAAAGAAGAAGAGAGAACGACAAGAGATTTCGGAAAAAGAAAGAAAAAAAACGAGAAAGAAAGAAGAAGAAACAAAAGAAGAAAACAAAGGATTTGAAGAAACAAAAGAAGAAAACAAAGGATTCAAGAAACAAAAGAAGAAAACAAAGGATTCAAAAAACAAAAGAAGAAAGAAAAAACGGCAGAAGAAGAAAAGCAAAGAAAGAAAACGAAACAGAAAGAAAACAAAACAGAAAGAAAAGAAAAGAAAAAAAAAGAGAAGAAGAAACACGGCAGAAAGAAGAAAAGAGAGACCACTGTTCGGTCATCTCTTCATTTTGATTCGAGTTACAACTTCAGTCGAGGTCGTCGTTTGATTCGAGTTCTGTCCGGAGAGGTCGAGGTTTGAGATCGTCATAAAAGGTTCGTTTTCTCGTTGTGTACGTTGAAAAATATGCAAAAAATAAAGGTGCATGTTCTTTTCCGATATTGTTCTTCTCGTTAATATTCTGGATCGTTTCTCATTTGATTTAGTTTCGTATGATTCATATTATTTTTTTGTAAATATATGATTCTGTTGAACATGCAATTTCACAATTAATGGTGGTCTTGTAGTGTCGAAATTAGCTAATGAAAATAACTAATCCTTCGCATGCTCGCCAACTAGTTATGCTTCCGTTGTTTATGTAGTTGCTCGTCGTAGTCTTGAATTTGCTCACTTAGTTATCTACTCGTATGTTTACTCGAATTGGTTATAGTTGAGCATGATTTTGTCACCTTATCGAAATTGGTTCCTTATTCCTCAACCGAACGGCGGAATTAGATTAAAGGAATCGGGGGTGTATTTCACGTGACCCGACTCCAATTTTGAACAAGGTTAAATAAAGCGTGTCATGGACCACGGGCGCATTTCATGTAGCGTGGTTTGCAACATGTTCTAAATAATCTCGAATTAATTCTTAAATGAATATAGCGAAATGTAGTTCTCTTTTAAATCAGAATTAGAGGTGTGCCTCGCCTAACAAAATTATACAAATTGCGGGGCCCTCATAAATGTATATATATAAAAATACTTAGACTTCGGGATCAACCGTATAGCGAATTTTACGGTGTTCTCCAAAGATAATAAATGCGTAGTTGCTTTAATCACGTATTCTAATACTACCTTCTCAAATACGGGTGCACATTTATGTGACCCAAATCTAAATCTCAACGAAGTCGAAATGTGTCAAAAGTCACGGGTGCACTGGTGCAACGTGGTTCGAGATACGTTTCCACTGCATTGTAATTCATTTAAAACAATAAACAATAAAAGGGTAATGAGCCCTTAAACAATAAGCGAGACGAGCCTCGCCAAAATAACACGCAAATTGCGGGGCCCTCAACAGACGATTATTACGAAAAATGTTTAGATTCCGGGATGTGTTGTTTAGCGGATTCCACGGCCTTTCCCGAACACAAAACGCGTTAGTATCTTTAGGCGCGTATTTAATAATCTTATCTCCTTAAACTCGAGTGCACATTTATGTGACTCAAATCCAAATCTCAACGGAGTCGAAATGTGTTGACAACCACGGGTGCACTGGTGCGACGTGGTTCGAAATACATTTTCACAACGTTGCAATTCTTTGTTAAAATAATAATAATAATAATTCTTATAATAATAATAATAATCAAAAGCGGTTAAAAGTTAAAATTTGCACAGAGGTTAAAGCACATAAATAAAAATATATAAAGAAATCAGATAGAAACAAAAATTTGCAGTTGAGCGACCGTGATAAAACCATGGAATTCGGGAGTGCTTAACACCTTCTCCCGGGTTAACAGAATTCCTTATCCAGGGTTTCTAATTTCGCAGACTGTAATACAAAGTCATAAATTTCCTTGGTTCGGGATTAAAATTGGTGACTTGGAACACCATTATTTTTCCAAGTGGCGACTCTGAATTAAATAGATAAATCCCGTTTCGATTGTCCTTTAATTGGGAGGATTTCGAGAGGTGTAGGCCTATTGGGGCAGCTCCCCTCACTTGGCAGTAGTTCTCTACGGTATTTCTAGAGAAGTATGTGCCCTAGTCTTAGAGGGAAGAGTTGCTTCGGCAGTTCGAGTGGTTGAAGCAGGGAGATATGACAGTGACTCAGTATGAGTTGAAGTTTACATAGCTAGCTCGGCATGCCATGTGGATGATTCTGACAGATCGCGAGAGGATCAGAAGATTTGTGGATAGTCTCAAATATCCTATCCGCATATTAATGACTAGAGAGAGGGCTACAATAGTTACTTTTGAGGAGGTGGTTGATGCGGCTCGTTAGATTGAGACAGACCGCCGTTGAGAGTGTGAGGAAAGCGAGGCTAAGAGGCCTCGTGGTACAGGTAGTTACAGTGGTGCTCTGTCTAGGGGTCAGTCTTAACACAATAGAGGTCGTTCCTTCAGATCTCTTCAGTCAGGCCGTGCCAACTTTCGTCTTCTGCTCCTTTTTCTTCAGCACTCACTCAGTCAGCTAGGAGTAGTGGTCAGGTAGCCAGAGGTCGTCCCGGGGGTGAGGATCGTACTGGCGGAGCTCAGGATCATTTTTATGCTCTTCCAGATAGGAGGGATGCTAGTGCATCGGATGCAGTCATCACAGGTATTATCTCAGTCTGCCACATGGATGCTTCTGTCTTATTTGATCCTGGATCTACCTATTCCTATGTATCTTCATATTTTACGCATCATTTGGGTACGACTTGTGGTATTCTTGACTTGCCCGTGCATGTGTCTACCCCAGTGGGTGATACAATTATTGTGGATCATGTATACCGATCCTACCTTGTTACTATTGGGGGTCTGGAGACCCGAGTTGACATATTGTTATTGGGCATGGTGGATTTCGACGTGATTCTAGGCATGGATTGGTTATCTGCTTACCATACGATTCTGGACTGTCATGCCAAGACAGTCACATTAGCTATTCCAGGTAATCCGAGGATCGAGTGGCGAGGCGTGACTAATTATGTATCCGACAGGATGATTTCCTTCCTAAAAGCCCAACGAATGATTGGGAAGGGTTGTTTATCTTATTTGGCTTTCATTAGAGATGTTGAGGCTGAGAGTCCCAGTCTTGATTCGGTCCCTGTTGTGAGAGATTTCCAGGATGTATTTTCAGTGGACCTGCCGGGCATGCCGCCTGACAGGGATATCAATTTCGGTATTGACTTGGTGCTGGCACTCAGCCCATTTCTATTCCTCCCTACCGCATGGCACCAGCAGAGTTAAAAGATTTGAAAGAACAGCTTCAGGAACTCTTAGATAAGGGGTTCATTCGCCCGAGTGTGTCACCTTGGGGTGCATCGGTATTATTCGTAACGAAGAAAGATGGCACAATGAGAATGTACATTGATTATAGGCTGTTGAACAAGGTGACAGTAAAGAATTAGTACCCATTACCTCATATTGAAGACTTGTTCGATCAGCTACAAGGAGCAAGTGTATTCCCTAAGATTGACCTTCGATCGGGTTATCACCAGTTGAAGATTAGGGATTCAGACATTATGAAGACAGCTTTCAGAATGAGATATGGACACTATGAATTTCTGGTGATGTCTTTTGGGCTGACTAATGCCTCAGCCGCATTCATGCACTTGATGAATTGTGTATTTCGATCGTACCTTGATTCTTTTGTGATCGTATTTATTGATGATATCATGGTGCACTCGCGCAGCCAGGAGGAGCACACACATCACTTGAGGGTGGTATTGCAGAGATCGAGAGAGGAAAAACTTTATGCAAAATTTTTTAAGTGTGAGTTTTGGCTTGATACTGTGACTTTTCTGGGACATTTAGTATCCCACGATGGTATTCGGGTTGACCCATAGAAAGTTGAGATGGTGCAGAATTGGCCCAGGCTGTCCTCAGCTATGGAGATCCGGAGTTTCCTCGATTTGGCAAGCTATTACCGCAGGTTTGTTCAGGGCTTTTTTTCTATTGCTTCACCTTTGGCGAAGTTGACACAGAAGAATGCACCATTTGTGTGGTCAGATGAATGTGAGGAGAGCTTCTAGAAGCTCAAGTCGGCCTTGACCATAGCTCCGGTATTTGTGTTGCCATCAGCTTCAAGGTCTTATACAGTGTATTGCGATTATTCGAGAGTTGGGATCGGTTGTGTATTGATGCAGAAGGGTAGAGTTATTGCTTATGCTTCTCGTCAGTTAAAGCCCCATGAGAAGAACTACCCTGTTCACGACTTAGAGTTAGCTGCTATTGTTCATGCCTTGAAGATTTGGAGGCACTACTTGTATGGTGTATCTTTTGACATATATACAAACCACCGCAGCCTTTAGCACCTGTTTAAGCAGAAAGATCTCAATTTGAGGACAGCAGAAATGGCTCGAATTACTCAAAGACTATGATATTACCATCTTGTATCATCCTGGGAATGCCAATGTAGTGGCTGATGCTTTAAGCCGAAAAGCTATTACTATGGGCAGCTTGGCGTACATTCCAGTTGGGGAGAGGCTCCTTACAGTTGATGTTCAGGCTCCAGCTAATCAGATGGTGAGGTTGAATATTTCTGAGCCCAGTCGGGTCTTCCTTATATGACCGTATTCGATAGTGCTAGTATGATGATCCACACTTGCTTTTCCTTAATGACAGACATCAGCATGATGATTCCAGAGATGTCACTATTGATAGTGATGGTGTGTTACGGATGCAGGGCCGGATATGCGTGCCCAATGTTGATGGCCTTCGTGAGTTGATATTGGAGGAGGCCCACAGCTAGCGGTATTCTATTCACCCAGGTGCCGCAAAGATGTATCAGGATTTGAGGCAGCATTATTGGTGGAGAAAGATGAAGAAAGATATTGTGAGTCATGTAGCAGGGCACCTAAACTGTCAGCAGGTCAAGTATGAGCATCAGAGGCCCGGTGGCGTGTTCCATCGTATTGATATTCTCGAGTGGAAATAGGAAAGGATCACTATAGACTTTGTTAGTGGACTCCCTCGGACAACGAGGAAGTTTGATTTAGTTTGGGTGATTGTGGATAGGCTGACCAAGTCAGCTCATTTCATTCCTGTGTGCACTACATACTCCTGGAGCAGTTAGTAGAGATATTCATCCGTAAGATTGTTAGATTGCATGGAGTTCCAGTTTCTATCATATCAGACAGAGTTACCCAATTCACTTTATCAGTTCTGGAGGACATTTCAGCGAGAATTGGGTTCACAGGTAGAGCTGAGCACAACATTTCACCCACAGACGGATGGACAGTCCGAGCGTACAATTCATATACTGGAGGACATGTAGGGTGCTTGTGTCATTGATTTTGGTGGTTCATGGGCTGATTACTTGCCTCTTTTAGAGTTTTCTTATAACAATAGTTATCAGTCCAGCATTCAGATGGCACCGTATGAAGCCTTATATGAGGAGGCGGTGTAGGTCTCCAGTCAGTTGGTTTGAGCCGGTCGAGGCTAGATTATTGGGGATAGAGTTAGTTCAGGATGCCTTAGACAAGGTGAAGGTGATTCAGGAGATAATTCACACAGATCAGTCACGTCAAAAGATTTATGCCGACCGGAAGGTCCGAGATGTGTCTTATTCAGTGGGCGAGAAGGTGTTATGAGGTTTAGAAAGAAAGAAAAGTTGAGCCCAAGGTTCGTTGGACCTTTTGAGGTGCTTAGGAAAGTTGGGGAGATGGCCTATATGCTTGCTTTGCCACCTAGCTTGTCAGGAGTTCACCCGGCGTTCCACGTATTTATGCTCCGGAAGTACGTTGGAGATCCATCACATGTATTAGACTTCAGAACGATACAGTTGGATGAGGACTTGACTTATGATGTGGAGCCGGTAGCCATTTTGGGTCGACAAGTTCATAAGTTGAGATCCAAAGACATAGCTTCGGTGAAAGTGTAGTGGAGACATCGTCCCACGGAGGAAGCAACTTGGGAGACCGAGCAAGATACACGGAGCAGATATCCACATTTATTTGAGACTCCAGGTATATTTCTTAACCCACTCGCGGACGAGTGTTTGTTTAAGCTGGGGAGAATGTAACGAGCTGACCCGTCGTTACGGGAGTTACCACCCCGTTTTATCCATTTTATGCTTCAATATGTTTATTTATATGTGTTTGGAGAGTTAAGGGTAAATTAGATAGAATCCGGTTAGAAATGAGGCAATAGACCTCTTTATGGGAATGTTAGTTTGCAAAAGTCAACCGGATGTTGACCATTGAGTTAGAAAGCTCGGAATGGATTTCTGAAGATTCGACTAGTTTCGGGGGATGATTTATGACTAAGGAGAGCAATCGTAATTGAATTCGAAGGTCCGGTATAGATTTAGGCTTGAATTGCCTAAGCTTGAATTTTAGCGAATTCTGGACGGTAGGCGAGATTTTGATCCGGGGCTCAGATGAAGTTCTGAGAGCTGCAGTAGCTTCGTTAGATGATTTTGGATATGCGTACAGAATTTTAGATCATTCGGAGGTGTTTAGGTCGGGTTTTAGAGCAAATGCTAGTTTCAGTAGTGAAACTTAGGCTTGAATCAATGAGAATTTGGTGATTTTGATGTTTATGATGGTTTTTTTATGTTGCGAGCAAGTTTGAATGAAGTAATGTGACATATCTGTACATTTGGTTAAATTCCCGAGGGTCTCGGGGTGATTCCGAGTGGTTGAAATGGACCATTTTTGGCCTTAGAACACAGTAGATTGCTGTTGGAATGTTGCAGGTTCGATGATCATCGCGTTCACGTGGGAAGTGTCGCGAACGCGTCGAGGAAATTGGAGCCCTGGAAATTTGGCCTTCGCGTTCACGAAGCATTGGCAGCCTGCTCATCACGATCGCGTGCCTAAGCGACGCGTTCGTGTAGAGTAGGGTCACAAGTCATCGCGTTCACGCATGTATTGTCGCGTTCGCGTAGGGCAATCGGGAGAGTTCAAAAATTGTTCATCGCGTTCGCGGGAAGGGGGTCGCGAACACGAAGAAGGAAGATAGGCCTGACAGAGGGGTTTTTAATAACAGAACACCCGCGAGCAAAACCTTTTTTTTCACCATTTGTGAGCGATTTGGAGAGCTTTTGGACGGGAAGTAAGAAGATTTTGTCAGAAAAACGTTGGCGGTAAATTTCTTGACTCAAAAACATGATTTTATGCTAGAATCAACATCAAAATCCATGAATTTGGGTAGAAATTGTGAAGAACTAGGGCTTACATATAGAAAATGAATTTTTGGGTTTTGAAAGGCCATTCGAACTCCGATCTCAATAAATTTTATGTGCACGGACTCGTGGCAAGACGAGGAATCCGTTGGTATGATTTTTGGAATTTTTAGAGAAGTGGGCTCGGGGCTCGGATTTTACCAACTTTAGGGTTTAGGGTGTGGTGGTTGAAACACACACTGTATTTAGTATATTTGTGGGCTATAAGCCATGTTTGGGGCCTTGTGCCGACCTGTAGTATCCTTAGAGGATAGATATCTATGTGATAGCATGATTTATAAAATCATTGATCTTAGTCCTGGCTTGAAATCACCATTTGAAATGCTAAGTCACCTGTTCCTGGAAAAATTAAATAAAATTGAAGTATTTTTCATTGTTAATGAACTGGAACCTGGAAATAAATAAATTGAACTGTTGTGTGACTCATATGCATGTTGTGGACTGAGTATGGATCGGGCTGCACGTCGCAGCGGATGATATGATTATTGCGCTTGGGCTGAAGGAACCCTTTGGAGTCTGTACACACCCCCAGTGAGCGCCGCCGATGTAAAACGGATCGGGCTACATGGCATAGCGATCATGTGCATTGCATTGCATTCTTGTTTGTAAATTACCTGTGATATTTGTGATTTGCTGTTGTTGTTTGTTCGTGGTAGGTATTAGACTGTAGTTTTAGCTTTGCTCTGTGGTATTCTGTGGATTTCCTGCTTAATAGCTAGGCCATGCTATTAAAAATAGCATGGCCTAGCTATTGAAAATGGACATTGAGGGCTTGAATATTTATGCCTAATAAAGGATGTTAGTTGAGAGTTTGACCGTCCGTCAAATTAGTGAGAAAAAGATGGGTTGGAAGGACGGGTAGATAAAATTTTACATGCATCGGATGTTTATATAAAATTCGTATCAATTTACTATGATTAAGTGATTTAACCGGGTAATAATATTTATTAATTAACTATGATTAGATGAAATTTTTTTATGTGCAAACACGTGTCATACGTTTATTCATTTGAGGCAAATATTTGGTGTGGATAAGTTTTATGGAACGAGAGAGAGGGGCGGAGTTAAGGGTAAATGTGTACTCGATTTTTTTAATTTATGATCCGTCTTTATGTCAAACCAATTAATTCAAGATACGTGTCTTGTATATAAATTTTAATTTTGTCAATTAATCGTGGTTAAGGGACATATATACTCTCACTTTAATTTAGTAGGTTGGTTTACACAAATGTCCCCCTTTTAGACTAATATTTAGCTTTTATTCCTATTTTTAAAAAGTTAATGCAAACATAATCCTTGAAAATATTATCCCTTATGAACAATACTAGACTCGGATTTAATGTTTGCTCATATAATTTTGAGTTTGTTCACAAAATATTAAACCGTGATCTAACGTTTATAAATAACATACAAAATTTTTAGACTGTGGTCTAACGGTTTCCCATAAGAATTTCAATTTAGTTTGCTTAAAAGAATTTATTAGATTATGGTATAAAAGTTCCATCAATTGAAAGAGAAATAAAAATGGCTTATTTACTAAACAATTGATACAAAAAGGGACAATAGACAACAACTTTACAATTTAGTTCTTTTAATATTAAATTGCTTGATTTTATATAAACGTCCCCCATGATTAAACACTTTTGAATTATTCTCCTTTTTTCAATTGGTCAATATAAAGAATTAATTTAATATTCTTATTGTGAAAACGATTGATTCGGACTTACGTTTTGTCCATGCAAATTGAATAGTAATAGGACCAATAATTTATATCTAGTAAATATAATGGACCATTAGTGAAGCACCAAATAAATAGTCATTGCAATAATTATAACTCTAGTTACGTTTACGTTTATTCTTGTCTTTTTAAGAATAAAGAAGGGGAAGCAAATTATTTTCCCTTTGTTTTTACTTCATATCTTTAATTTAAAGAATATATTGCTTTAGTTTTAAACATCGATATTTCATTCTCAAGTTGAAAAGAATAACCTTTAATCTTTATATATATATATAGATAGTTAAGCTCAAACTTCAATTGAGAAATACCCTTTAATCTTTATATAAATAGAAAGTTTATAAAAATTTCAAAAAGAAATTTAGACATAAAATGGCGTATCAACAATTTATGTGGCGGGGCTTGAATTTCAAGAATCAAACGAGTTTTTCTTGGATCGCAACTTTCATATGCCTTTTGGATATTTTGAATTGTTAATAATTGTGAATTATATTACTTTTTACGAAGTTTTCATATATATAACAAAACTTAAAAATTTTAGGTCCGAATTTGTTCAAAATTAAGAGGTCATATCTCACGGAAAAGAATGAAAAATTAAAATTTTATATACGACAAAAACTATTGCTGATTTATTTTTATCTGTCAGCATTAGTGGTTAAAATTACTTATAATATTATGTTGGTGGGAGGTATACAATAGATATCGGGTAAAATCATCGAGGTGCTCCCGAACTAGTTTAGACGCAACACCACTATTATAATAAAAGGAGGGGATATATCTGTTTTTCTATTTTTTTAGTATCTCAGTCGATAATTGGTACCTGCATTAGAGCCCGACAAAATACGGTACCAGTGTGAGCACGTGATTTTTGCCCCAAGCAATTAATTCCAAAATAACTATACAAAAATAATTTTTGATTGAATATTTGTTGATTATTGTGTAAAAGTATCAGTATTTATTTTTATCTGTCAGCATTAGTGGTTAAAATTACTTATAGTATTATGTTGGTGGGAGGTATACAATAGATATCGGGTAAAATCATCGAGGTGCTCCCGAACTAGTTTAGACGCAACACCACTATTATAATAAAAGGAGGGGATATATCTGTTTTTCTGTTTTTTTAGTATCTCAGTCGATAATTGGTACCTGCATTAGAGCCCGACAAAATACGGTACCAGTGTGAGCACGTGATTTTTGCCCCAAGCAATTAATTCCAAAATAACTATACAAAAATAATTTTTGATTGAATATTTGTTGATTATTGTGTAAAAGTATCAGTATTTATTTTTATTTGATTGGAAATGAAGTAAAGAAAATTAATACGAAATACAAAATAAAAAAGGATAAATACATTAGGAATAAAATACTAAGGAAAACAAGTATACAATACAAGAAAATACAGAAAATAATTAAAGAAATACAATTTGAAAAATACAAAAATACAATATACTAGGTATTTGGGCCAATTATAAAAGGCCAGCCCAAAATTAACACCCCAAACAGACCAAGCCCAATTAAAACGACTGTCTCTGTAGAGACCAAATGATGACGTACACGAGAAAAGATCTGGACCGTTGATAAATTCAATCAAATGAACCAAAATAGGCGGTTGCTGAATAAATGAAACGACGCCGTTAATGGAAGGGATCACATCCGTCCATCTGATTAATCGAATGGATGAAATAAATGTCACGCTTAAACCAAACGACATCGCTTAATTGAATCAATCATAGCCGTCCAAGTAACTAATCTAACGGACATGAAGAAGATTTCATTTAAACCAAACGGTACCGTTTAAGGG
Organism: Nicotiana noctiflora; assembly: GCA_032618575.1. Lineage (NCBI taxonomy): Eukaryota > Viridiplantae > Streptophyta > Magnoliopsida > Solanales > Solanaceae > Nicotiana > Nicotiana noctiflora. The sequence goes on from JASVEL010003005.1 coordinate 105,819, forward strand.
CCAAATTGATCTTGGCCATTCATCTCATCTAATCCAACGATTGCTAACGAATAATGCATTTCTGATATATATCTATACCCCCCGTTCAGAACCATCATTATACACTCTCCCATCTCTCAAACACAAAACCTAGCCGCCCTTATTCCCCCTCCTCCTCTCAACATGCCACCGGAACCCTACCGGTGGTCTGTCACTGGTCATCTTCTCCGACCAGGCCCTTCACCCCTAAACTTCCTCTTCCTCTCTTACCACCCTATCCCACTAGCCCTATCCAAATACCCCACCATCTCCTCAGATCTTGAAATTTCGGTCGCCGGAACCCTAGCCGGAGACCACCAAGCAATGAACCAGTCTCCCTCTTTTACACCCCAGAACCGCCTTGAAATCCTCTATCACCCCACCTAAGTCCCACCTCTCGAATATCAGCCCTGCTACTCGAATATTAAAAATTGTTCCGCCGGAACCCTACTCCGGCGGACACCCCAAACCCAAAAACCTTTTCAGATCTAACCCTAGACCCAATATATCATTCTTTAACATCCAAACAAGACTCCAAGAGCCTGTCTAGAAGATCAAGGTCAAAAAGAGACTCAAAGTCTCCGAACCACTGGAAAACCAAGAAAAAGGAAGAAAAATGAAGAAAATAAAGGAAAAGAAGAGAAAGAAGAAAGAAAGAAAGGAAAAATGAACGCCAAAAGCTAAGTACCCTGAACCTGTTCTTGTTTCCGTACTTCACTCTTTCTGTATTGTTATCTATTAAAGCCTGAATCTATTGCATGTTTAGAAGATATCTCTTTGTATATTTGAAATCGATTAAGTATTCTCTTATTCTGATTGTAGCTATCTTTTAAATCGCATGCTGTTAGTTGTTTGATGTTCTTGTGTAATAGATCCTTTCTCGATTAAGGGTTTTGATTAATTAGGTTTCAACCATTATCAATTTGTCTCTTTGAATTCTGATTAATTAAAGTTAGTTATAATTAGGGTTATATGTGCAAGACTACTTGAACTGGTTATTATTGCAATGCGGTTTAAATGTTTGGTTCCTTTGAACTTTTGAGTACTTAATCACAATAGGGATATATGTTCAAATGATTAATGCGGCTATTGTTGCAACACAGTGTGACTTCTGACTTGTAAAGTCATTTGTGGCTATTTTTGTAAAGTGATTAACTCTAAAAGGGTTCTACTTAGGCTAAAATTAGTTAAAATATAAAGTCAAGTCTTAGGGGTTATATTTCAAATACTGTTAATTACCCCAGTTCTTAACAGATCTAAGGGTAGGTCGGGTAAATACTTGTAAAACATAAAGGGTAAAAGGGAATAGAAAATGGTAATACTGAAGATAACTTAGAAGTAATAAGGGCATAAAAGATAATTGAGCCTGGTTTTGGTGTAACTAGTATAATAATAAGGAGTGATTCAGGCATAGTTAAATGGTAAATAGGTAATAAACCTTAACAAGTGAGGGTGACAAAGGCATTAACGCCAAATAGAATGGTATAGAATATCCTGGAACCTTCTAGCAGGGGTTCAAGTGTATTCTTATCAAAAGTTTGGTGCAACAATAGCCGCATTTTTGGTGCAACAATAGCCGCATTTCAAGTGATAACTCGCTTCTACTGCTGTTGATATCTAGTTGTTGCAATTGCTATTTTTCCTTCCTCTCCGCCTCTAGAACTCATTGTTTTTATCACTTGAATCAGGTACACTACTACGTCCTGGAGCTGTAATTGAAATGCAAATGTTGGAATGAAAATTTGTTGTTTAATTTCATTTGTAATTGTATTTCTATGTTTTGTAGCTAGATATGTAGATTTTATGTAATTCATGTAGGATACGTAGGCGAGATACGTAGGCAACCCTTGACAGGTCCAATGACTCGTTTTCAAAAATTAACCGAAAAAAGATATTAATAAATCAAAGTGATGCTATTTTTGAAAAAAGCTGAATGTTCCGAAAGGATGCCGGAAGGTTGTTTGCGCAAAATGGTCACTTTTAAGTCACTTTCCTTAAATAATAAATACAACCTTAAAATCTTCGAAAGAAGTGTTGAAAGGCCGTATTCACAAATAAGGACTTTTTGAAGAAAACATGATGAAAAGAAATTTTCCTTTGAAAAAATATTTTTGTCTTTTAGGTCAAATAATATGTGGTTAAATCACCTTTAATAAATGTGCATGATGAACACAATGCAAAATGAACCTTTTTCACTAATGAATAAGATCCCTTTGGAGTTATGACTGTGGTGGAATGACTTGAGTGAAGATGGACAAGATGAGGTCAAAAAATATTTGAAAGGTCTTACCGGGCTGCTTGATATCATACCCTGGGGAGACATTATTCGAGCCTTGGTCACCTGCTGGGATCCCGCACACAATGTGCTCCACTTTTCAGACTTTGAGCTTACTCCAACACTAGAAGAGATTGCTAGTTACATCGGTAAAAATGAGGTCCCTCTGAAAGACAAATATCCGGTTGCTCCAAGAGCCATCACCACACACAGATTCCTCGATTCCTTGAAGATAGCCCGAAGTGTTCACAATTAAGATCTGGTCCACGGGTTTTGCACTATGAACTTTATATACCGTAGATATGGTCACATTGGAGGATTTAACAATCCAATGAACAAACTCTGCAGCAAAGCAAATCGGGCTAAATGGGAGGAACACAGGCGTTTTGCTTTCATGGTAGCCTTTTTGGGTTTGATAATATTTCCAAGGAAAGACAGGAACATCGACATCAGAGTTGTCGAGGTTGTCAGTACTCTCCTTACACATTACAACAATACTTTGGCACCGATGATAGTGGCCGATATATTTCATGCTCTAACAGCGTAAAGCTGGAGAAGATTTCTTTGAGGGATGCAATTTGCTGTTACAGATGTGGATGATCAAGCATTTATGCCATCACACTCAATTTTTGAGTTATGGATCATCAGAAAAGACTTGCATAGAAGAATTCTACACGAGGATAAAAAGGGACAAGTTGCCGGAGGGGTCTAAAGGTTGGATCACATACTTCTGATCACTTACTGCTAGTCAAATCGAATGGGCATTTGGGTGGTTACCCATCAATGAAGTCATATACATGCCAGCAGAAGGATCACACTTTCTTTTAATGGGACTCAAAAGTATCCAACCTTATGCGCCTTATCGAGTATTTCGGCAACTCGAAAGATATCAAATAGTGCCAAAAGATGGGGACCTCAGCATTCAAGTGATAGAGATTAGTCCCGATGGGCAATTTCCTGAGGCAAAAGTCCGACAAATATGGAATGAGTGTCAATGTTTGAAAGTGGACACTTGTGTAAGGGATCGGGCCAGAGGTAAAGTGTCACCTAGTTATTCTGCATGGTACAAAAGAAATTTTGAGCATGAAAGACCAATAAAGAGACCCCACATTCAAGAATTTGCCTAGCTGTCAAATGAGCAATGGGATTGGTTGGCTAAGGAGAATCAATACCGAGCCAAAATTAGTATGTTAGAAAAGCAAGTTCAAGACCTCAAGTTTGAAAGCAACTTACAAGCAGCGGCTGATGAGGGTGAAATGAAACAACGAATTAAGGAAAATGAGGCATTAAAAGCTCATATTCTAAAAATGAGAGCAGCAACTAAAACCCCTGTTCGACATGTCCGGGATGAAAACTGATTGATAATTTGCGGCGAAAGGTGAACGACTATAGTTTTGATCTAGACAAAGCTAAAAAAGAATTAATCGAGGTTCGGAAACAATTGTCCAAAAATGCTGAAGAAAGAGATCGGATGATCCAACAATTGAAAGAGGAACATAATATTGAAGTTGACCGGTTGAGGAAAAAGATTGTCACGGCCGAGGTCAAAAGTAGAAAACAAGTAAAAGAGTTTGACATAGAGAGAGAACACTGCTATATGGCCATGGTCCAGTTAGAAATGGAACTGCAGCAACTTCAAGAGAAAAGCCAACAGACTCTGGACGCTCGTGCCGAACAAATAGGGAGGTTGCTTCAAGAGAAAGGAATGATCAGAGAAAGAATTGTCAGCATTGCTCTTTATATCACTCAGAAATGCCAGATATGCGAAGATATGACCCAATCCACATTTGCCATTTCAGCAATGATATTTGTAAAGCAAGTGATGAGAGATTTAGATAAACTGCAAATGGGATTAGCATATAGACCCGCGGTAAGACCGAACAATATCTCGCGGGCACTAGGGTCTTTAATGTATTCTTAGGACATGCATTATGAATTTTGTATTTTTATCTCTGCATTTAGAGTACAATTTTCATTAGAATGTTATCTTTGTAATCAATTATTGGGTATTAATGAAGTTGAGAATTTCCAAATTTGTCGTTATTATTCTTTTTTCCATTAAATAATTATGTGATAGGTAAATATGTAGGACCGAGCAATAAAAAATGAAAAAAGGGAACAACAAGAAAAGAAATGAAAAATGAAAAAAAGAGAGAAAAAGAATGTCGGTGGTAATAAATTTGCAAAACAAGAAAGACAACAAGGCCGGGATGACGCATATTGCCAGGAAAAATTGTGTTCTTAATCTGTAATATTTACCCGTTATGGCCTAACCACTAACAAGTTTTATCGTTGTTGAGTAACAGATAAAGTGGTTAGTAACCGCCATTCTGGCAACTCACAATTATAACACTCGTTCCCAGAATATGACAAAGGCAATTACTTAGGAAATTGAAGCAACAGTTATGGATCCAGTGCAGGAAGATAAGGTAGTGGATGTGAATAGCATGAAAGAGGAAATGTATAAGCTCAACAACAGATGGCTGAGATGTACCAGGCTTGGGCGAAGGGATAACCTTTACCCACCTACCCTGCCAACCCCACATACATCCCTCCACCAGACCCAGCACAAGATCTTCCCACTATGAACTCATCCTCCACTTATCATACATATCCACCCTACTACGCAACCACATCACAAGCACCACCTCCAATCCCTAAACAAGTTGCACCACCACCACAGGTTGCTCCTGTATATGTGGCACCACCACCAGCCACCTTGCACAAATCCTCCAATGAACCACTGTTCCACGTCCAAGACCCGAAACCTACTTTTCGACAGCATGATTCCTATACCCCTCTCATTGTTATGGCTAAAGAGGAGAAACCAGTTAAAAATCCCGAGCAGGAAGAGATGGCTAGAGAGATGAAGAGCCTCGAGCAATCATTCCGTATTATGTAGGGCTTGGTTGGTCAAGTAAGCGTAGCTTACAAGGATTTATGTCTATTCCCTGTAGTGCAACTGCCAGCAGGATTTAAGCTGCCGAAATTTGATTTGTATAATGGCCACGGAGATCCGGTAGCACATTTAAGAGGGTTCTATAGCAAGATGCGTGGAGCCGGTGGGAAAGATGAATTACTCATGGCTTACTTTAGCCAAAGTCTCAGTTGTTCAGCTCTTGAATGGTATACCCGGAAAGACCATACCAGATGGTTTATTTGGGATGATCTAGACCAGGCGTTCGCAAACCATTTTCAATATAATTTGGAAATCATCCCAGATAGGTTGACATTGACAAAGATGGAGAAAAAGTCAGGAGAAAGTTTTCGAGAGTATGGCTTTAGGTGGAGAGAGCAAGCTACTCGGGTAGACCTATCGATGAAGGAGGGATAGATGGTAGACTGTTTTCTGCAAGCTTTGGAACCAATGTACTATGGGCATTTGGTATCTGAAATTGGAAAAACATTCAACGAGGTGGTTAAAATGGGAAGACTAGTTGAGGAAGGATTGAAATCAAACAAAATCATGAGCTATTCAGCCATCAAAGCTATGAACCAAGCAATCCAGACAGGTACGGGGGGAGCAATTGGGAAGAAAAAGAAGGAAGAAGTGGCAGTCATAGAAGGGAGGCCTTGGTCCAGGGGTCCCAATCCATATTACCATCAGCCTCGCCCGCTTCAACCCTACCCACCAACATCATATAGCCCACCTCACCATTATTACCCTTCTCCTGGGCCACAGTTTTCTGTACATCACGCCCAAGCCTACCCACAACCTTCTACTCCATGGATAACTCCAGCACCTCAAAATATTTACCACACCCAAAACACATACCCACCACCAAAAACCTACAAAAATCCCAATGGAACAAGTTTTCGCCCTAACCCTAGAGTCAAGAATGACATGGACACAAAGAAAGAAAACATTTACTCCTTTTGGTGAGTCATATACTAGCCTTTTCCATAGACTAAGACAACTCGGGATGTTAAACCCCAAAGAGCCCAAAATTCCCAATCCACCACCGAGAAACTTGGACCAATCTGTCCATTGCGAATATTGTTCAAGAGCCCAGGGCACGACACTGAAAAATGCTGGCACCTGAAGTCTGCAATACAGGAGCTTATCGACTCCAGAAGAATTAAGGTTCAAGCTCCCGAGGCTCCTAATATAACACAGAACCTTTTGCCTATGCACCATGAGACTCACATGATAGAGGTGGTACAAGGGGGAAATTGCAAGAAGCCCTCTCAGGCTGTAATGATGATCAAAGCGAGCATCAGCAAGACATAAGAAAAAGTCATAAGTGAGAATATACCAGCCAAGCCACAGGTGAGCAAGCCAGCAGTGGTAACTGAACCTGAGCCTATAAAGGTGACATTGCCATGAGTGAGTACAAAGCCCATATTGATGGTAAAAGGAACGCAGCTAGAGCCAGTTGTTATCAAGCCAGTCACTCAATTGCCCATAGTGAACACCAAAATTGTGCCTTGGAATTACAGCAAGGTAACTGTCATGTATAAAGGAAAGGAAATCAAGGAGGAGATTGTGAAACCCACGGTTTGACCAGGTCAGGGAGATGTTTCGCCCCCGATGAGTTCAGAAAGGCAAAAGTTGCAAAAGATAATCCGGCCAATGTAAAGAAAGCTATCACTAAAGAAGAAGCCGAGGAATTTCTGAAGAAAATGAAAGCTCCGGATTATTCCATAGTTGAGAAGCTGCGAAAAACACCAGCGCAGATATCTTTGTTGTCCTTGTTGATTCATTCTGATGAACACTGTAAGGCATTAATGAAGATCTTGAATGAGGCCCATATACCAGAAAAGATCACAGTGAGTCATTTAGAGAAGATCACAAATAAAATCTTCGAAGCAAATAAGATAACATTTTCAGATGATGAGCTGCCGTTGGAGGGAAAGAACACAACATGGCATTATATCTTACGGTGAAGTGCGAGGAATCAGTGGTAACCCGCGTCTTGGTTGATAATGGGTCAAGTGCCAACATTTGCCCTTTTTATCTACTTTGGGAAAGCTTAAGATTGATCATGAAAGAATACACATGAACAATATATGTGTGAGAGGATTTGACGGGGGTGGGAAGAACACTGTTGAAGACATCATATTGGAGCTCACTATTGGACCTGTAGAGTTTACCATGGAATTTAAAGTTTTAGACGTTGCTGTGTCTTATAATCTCCTACTGACATGTCCATGGATTCACGTTGCAAAGGCTGTACCTTCCTCACTCCATCAAATGGTGAAATTTGAATGGGATCGGCAAGAAATAGTGGTTCATGGTAAAGAAAATTCCTGCAATATCATCACGCCGTGTGAAGAAGTCGAGGGTGATAAAGGTCCTTGGGTATACCAAGTAGTGGATACTATATCTGTGGACAATATCTGAAGGCGAAAACATTCTGATGCCCAAGATAACTTCCGCGTCAGTCATGGTTGCTACGGAGATGTTGAAAAATGGGTTTCTCCCTGAAAGGTTTAGGAGCTGCACTGCAAGGAATAACATAGACAATATCTCTTCCGGGTATCATTGACACTTTCAGATTGGGTTTCAAGAAAACCATTGCCGATATAAAAAGAGCCCAAAAACTGAAAAAGAAAGGATGGGCCCTCCCTAAGCCTATCCCTAAACTCTCCCATTCATTCGTGAAGCCTGGTACACAAAGACGTCCGGCAATGGTCATGCCCAGCCAAACAGAGATAAGGCCAGACAAGGAGCTGTTAGAAAGATTTGAGAGGTTGTTCAAAGATGTGAATATGGTAGAGGCAGCTGAGGGCACAAGTAAAATGGACGTCCAGTTTGTTGGATCCCAGATCAAGTTGAATAATTGCGAAGCTTCTCCTCTTCCGTCCAGAAGGGAGTTGTGGTAGTTAGCTTTGATGTTTCATTCTTAAATCTGTTTTATTTCAAGGATGTAATACAGATTCTATGTTCCGTCCAATCGGACATGTCAAACCTTGTTATCTTTTGAAAATTTTAATGAAATGCAATTTATTTCTTCCTCCATTTTTATAGCCTTATTTTATTTTCTTTTCTTTTCTTGTATAATCCATTTTTCGCCTGATTTCAATGATGTGTCATGCATAAGGAATTCTCGGCCCAATCTTGATAACCAAATAGTAATACAAGAAATTGAATTCGATAATGAAGTGGAGTATGAGAATGAGGAAGTTTTGGAAGAAATTAGTAAAGATCTGAGCCACTATGAGGAGAAACCCAAACCAAACTTGAATGAGGCGGAGTCTATTAATTTGGGGAATAAGGAAAATGTTCGAGAAACAAATATTAGTGTTCATTTGGAAGCCTCACTTAGAGAGGACTTGATAAAGTTACTACATGAGTACAAAAACATATTTGCATGGTCCTATGACGATATGCCACGGCTAAGTACTGATTTGGTGGTACATAAGTTGCCCTTTTATTTAGAATGCCAGCCTGTCAAGTAAAAGTTAAGAAAGTTCAAAACATACATCAACATGAAAATAAAAGAAGACGTCAACAAGCAATTTAAGGCAAAGGTCATACGGGTCACCAAATATCCCACCTGGTCAGCTAATGTTGTACCTGTTCCGAAGAAAGACGGAAAAACCAGAGTGTGTGTTGATTATCAAGACCTCAACAAAGCAAGTCTGAAGGATAATTTTCCATTGCCAAGCATCCACATACTAATTGACCATTGTGCCAAACATGAGATTGGGTCTTTCGTGGATTGTTATGCGGGTTATCATCAGATCCCGATGGACGAAGAAGATGGAGAAAAGACAGCCTTTATCACATAGTGGGGAACATATTGTTACAGAGTAATGCCATTCAGATTGAAAAATGCTGGAGCTACATATATGAGAGAAATGACTACCATATTTCATGACATAATACATCAAGAGATTAAAGTCTATGTGGATGATGTCATTATTAAAATTAAAGAAGCAATACGATCATGTTAAAGACCTGAGGAAGTTCTTCGAAAGCCTTTGGAGATACAATCTCAATCTCAATCCAGCAACATGTGCTTTTGGAGTACCATCAGGGAAATTATTGGGGTTTGTGGTAAGCCGGCGTGGTATTGAATTGGACCCATACAAGATAAAAGCTATTCAGGAGTTGCCTCTGCCAAAAAGCAAGTAAGATATGATGAGTTTGCTAAGAAAATTGAATTACATTAGCAGATTCATTGCCCAACTGACGTCAACTTGTGAGCCTATTTTCAAGTTATTGAAGAAAGATGCTGCAGTAAAATGGACTGATGAATGTCAAGCTGCTTTTGTTAAAAACAAGGAATATTTGGCCAATCCGCCTGTATTGGTTCCTCCAGAACCCGGAAGGCCCTTGATCCTTTATTTGACTGTATTAGATATTTCCTTCGACTGTGTACTGGGGCAGCATGGCGAAACAGGGAAGAAGGAGCAAGCAATTCATTATCTCAATAAGAAATTTACATCTTACGAGGTAAAATACACTCAGTTGGAAAGAACATGTTGTGCCTTGACTTGGGTTGCACAGAATTTGAAACACTACTTATCGGCTTACACCACTTATCTCATATCTCGTTTGGACCTACTGAAGTACATCTTTCAGAAGCCTATGCCCACGGGAAGGCTTTCTAAATGGCAAGTTCTGCTCATAGAGTTTGATATTGTTTATGTAACCCACACTGCGATGAAAGCACAAGTAGTTGCTGATCACTTAGCAGAAAATCCAGTCAATAATGAGTATGAACCACTGAAAACATATTTCCCTGATGAGGAGGTGATGAATATTGAAGAATTGAAAGAAGACGAACAGCCGGGCTAGAAGTTATACTTTGATGGGGCTGTCAACAACAAAGGAGTTGGAATTGGAGCAGTACTCATTTCAGAAATGGGTCAGCATTACCCTGTTACTGCTCAACTTCGCTTTTTCTCTACTAATAATATGGTTTAATAGGAAGAGTGTATATTGGGATTAAGAATGTCAATAGACATGGGTGTTCAAGAGATTTTTGTCATGGGTGACTCGGATCTCTTGATACATCAAATAAGGAGAATGGGAGACAAGGGATTTGAAACTCATACTGTACTGACAATGTCTACATGAACTACGCCAGTGGTTTCAATTCATAGAGTTTAAACATATCCCAAGAATGCACAATGAAGTTGCCGATGCCCTGGCTACTATATCATCTATGCTACACCATCCGGATAAAGCTTATGTGTATCCATTACAAATCCAAGTTCATGATCACAATGCTTATTGTTATACAATAGAAGACGAACTTGATGGCGAACCGCGGTTCCATGATATCAAAGAGTATTTGAGAATGGGGGTGTACCCGGTGCAAGCTATAGGGGATCAGAAAAGAGCCATAAGACAATTGGCGAGTGGATTTTTCTTAAGTGGATGGATTTTATACAAAAGAACCCTGGATTTGGGTTTGCTAAGATATATAGATGCAAAGCAGGCTACTACAATCATGACTGAGGTACCTGTAGGAGCCTATGGACCCCACATGAGCGGGTATGTTTTAGCAACGAAAATACTCAGGGTTGGATATTACTGGCTCACTATGGAAAGGAATTGTATCAGATATGTACGGAAATGTCATCAGTGCCAGATACTTGGGGATTTGATTCATTCTCCGCCAAATGAATTGCATACAAAGCACCATGGCCTTTCGTTTCTTAGGGCATGGATGTCATTGGTCAAATAGAGCCAGCATCATCTAATGGACACATGTTTATTCTGGTTGCCATTGATTATTTTACCAAATGGGTGGAGGTGAAGACATTCAAAGCGGTACCAAAGAAGACAGTGGTGGATTTCGTACATGCAAACATCATTTGTCATTTTGGAATTCCAAAGGTGATTATTATAGATAATGGAGCCTACCTTAAGAGTCATCTTATGGCGGAGACATGTCAAAGGTTTAAAATTGTGCATCGCAATTCTACACCTTATTGGCCCAAAGCGAATGGAGTAGTTTAAGCTGCAAATAAGAATATCAAGAAAATCCTTCAGAAAATGGTGGAAGGGTCGAGGCAATGGCATGAGAAATTACCCTTTGCTCTGTTAGGTTATCGTAATATTGTGCGCACTTCGATTAGAGCAACCCCTTATACATTGGTGAATGGAATGGAGGCAGTGATACTTGCGGAAAATTGAAATACCCTCCTTTCGAATCATTGCGGAGATTGATATTGATGATGATGAATGGGTAAAACCCCGTTTAGAACAATTGAGTTTAATTGATGAGAAGAGATTGACAGCAGTATGTCATGGACAACTGTATCAACAAAGGATGGCCAGAGCATATAATAAGAAAGTACGTCCACAGAAATTGAAGTTGGACAATTGGTGTTGAGACGTATCTTACCACATTGGGCGGAAGCAAAAGGGAAGTTCGCCCCTAATTGGAAAGGACCATTTGTGGTATCTCAGATGTTGTCCAATGGAGCATTATATTTGACAGATATAGAAGGGAAATGCGTAGAGACTGCCATTAACTCTGATGCAGTCAAAAGATACTATGTGTGATTTCTTTCATGTATCTAATTGTATTTGTCATATTTTTGAAATTGAAATGATGAATGCATTTTATTTCTCTATCTAAACACTTTACTCGTTGTTATCCCTCTGAGCCTTATTGTATTATTCTTTCATACCCCTATTTTGGAATCAATAATGATGTCAAAAATTAATGATGAAATGACAAAAAGAAAGGAAACAACAAAAGCAAAAAAAAAAAGAGGAGAAAGTTAAAAACAAAGAAGAGAAAAAAAAAGAGAAGAAAAAATATACAAAAGAAGAAAATCGGGAGAAGTCAAAATCGCAACAATGAAGTGATCTTATGATCCGAACTACGTTTTGACTTGATCCCGAAAGGGTACGTAGGTAGCCTCACTGAGGTTCAGTCATAGCAGAAAGAAAGTCCAAGGTTCCCAAAAAAAATTGAAACTGAGGCAGAAGTTATGATCATTATGAAGGATATGATTTCGAAAGTTGTAATTTTGAAACCCAAGTTGGAAATTTGAGCCTTTATACCTTTCTTTCTAAAACCCATCCAAAAGCCACATTACGGTCATAAAAAAGACCTTTTGATTAATTTCAAGAAAATGGAAATACAAGTAAGTGAAGAAAAGCATATTATAGACAACATTCGGATACTTGAAGATGGAGGAAATAAAAGATAAAATGAGAGTCTTATTGGTGAAACCCTCATGGGCACTATAAGGCGACACAAGCTGAGAGAAATGAAATGAGAGAGTCTTATCGGTAAAAATCCTTACGGGCACCATAAGGAGACGTAAGCTGAGAGAAATAAAAATGAGAGAGTCTTATTGGTGAAAACCCTCACGACCGCTGTAAGGCAACGTAAGCTGAGAGAAATGAGAGAGTCGTACTGGTGAAAACCCTCACGGGGCACCATAAGGCGAAAGTGAGGAATAATTTTGTGGAATGCAAGTGTCAAAGCAAGTAAAGTTTGGGTTGTTGAAAAAGAAATAAAGTCGGCAAGTGATTTGGTTGGACAGACTGGGTGGTTTAGCCCGAATGCATGGCATGATCAAAGGAATCAGTTCCCACTTAGATAAGTCTTGTCGTTTACTTTGAAAATATCCCTACCCTTAAAATTAAGGGTCATTGCATTTCATTTTCCTTAAAATCTGTCTACAAGACATTGCCAGTTGAAAGCTAATTACCGGCTTCTCAATTAAATGGCACAATGAGATTGGGTCCTTCAAAGGACGGGAGAAATAAAACAACATATGGAGGTCATATAGACAAAGGGAATAAAAGAGAAGAAGAAACAACAAAAGGGAATTACAAGGAAAAGTTTGAGTTTAGAAAATTGTTGGAAAACAGCATGAGCCACAACAAGGTAGCACAAAAGCAATCTGAAGCAAATGCAAGAGTGGAAGCAAGGCCAACAAGAATGCCAGCTGCTAACCACCATTTTATATTAACAAGTTGTTCACTGATTAAAACCGGGACAAAAGATCCAAATTCTTACTAATCACTTTAAAGTGAATGTGACCAATGTGGACACAAGGGAGAACAAGTTTGGCAAATCAGGCGGATACCTGGATAACAAGGGAATATTTTTTTTAATTTTTGCAATCAGGTGCCCACCTGGATAACAAGGGAATATTTTTCTTAATTTTTAAAATCAGGCGCCCTCCTGGATAACAAGGGAATATTATTCTTAATTTTTGCAATCAGGCACCCACCTAGATAACAAGGAAATATTTTTCTTAAATTTTAGTAAGCAGGCGCCCACCTGGATAACAAGGGAATATTTTTGTTAATTTTTGCAATGAGGCGCCCACTTGGATAACAAGGGAATATTTTTCTTAATTTTTGCATTCAGGCACCCACCTAGCAATCATGCGCCCACCTAGATAACAAGGGAATATTTTTCTTTGTTTTTGCAATCAGGCGCTCACCTAGATAACAAGGGAATATTTTTCTTAAATTTTTGTAATCAGGCGCCCACCTGGATAATAAGGGAATATTTTTTCAAAATGAAATTCTTCCTTTTTTAAGCTAACATTTAATAGCATGGTAGATTTTAAGGCCCATTTTGGGGCAGAAAGTTTTTTATTTTATTTTTGTAGTAAGCAGACACCCACCTGAAGAACAAGGGAATACTTTTCGAAGATTTTCCAGCGGGCGCCCACCTGCAGAACAAGGGAGTACTTTTCAAAGTTTTGCAAGCAGGCGCCCACATGATGAACAATGGAATATATCTGAAGCAAGTTGCAAGCAAGCGTCTTATCGAAGAATGGAATATGCGAATGGAAAAACAAGATTCAGTTGAAAGATACAGTTAGGATCCATTAAAACATAGAGCATAGTTTAGCTTATTTTCTTTTTACCGCGGTGTAATAAGGAGATCAGCATGCAGCAATAACAAGCAACAACGGTAGAGCCACAGCTCTCTGGTAGTTTCAACTACCAGATATTCCAGAACTACACTGACCTAATTCCTGTTTTGCCCAGGATATGTAGGCAATCCTTGAAGCAGGATGCAGTCAAAACTTTCAAAAAATGCTTCACACGGAATATGCAAGTGGGCAAAAATCCCTCATTACTGCTCACTTGTCTTTGTACTGAAACTCTTCGTGTTCCCGAGCAAAGAGGGGCAGCTGTGAGCACGTGATTTTTGCCCCAAGCAATTAATTCCAAAATAACTAAACAAAAATGATTTTTGATTGAAAATTTGTTTATTATTGTGTAAAAGTATAAGTATTTGTTTTTATTTGATAGGAAATAAAGTAAAGAAAATTAATACAAAAATACAAAATAAAAGGGGATAAATATATTAGGAATAAAATACTACGGAAAACAAGTATAAAATACAAGAAAATACATAAAATAATTAAATAAATACAATTTCAAAAATACAAAAACACGGTAAAATACAAAAATACAATATACAAGGTATTTGGGCCAATTTTAAAAGGCCAGCCCGAAATTAACACCCCAAACAGACCTTGCCCAATTAAACCAGCTGTCTCTGTAGAGACTAAATGGCGACGTACAAGAGAAAAGATCTGGACCGTTGATAAATTCAATCAAACGAACCAAAATAGGCGGTTGCTGAATAAATGAAACGATGCCGTTAATGGAAGGGATCACAGCCGCCCATCTGATTAATCGAACGGATGAAATCAATGATACGCTTAAACCAAACGACGTTGCTTAATTGAATCAACCATAGCTGTCCAAGTAACTAATCTAACGGACATGAAGAAGATTTAATTTAAACCAAATGGTACCGTTTAAGGGCCAAATTGATCCTGACCATTCATCTCATCAAATCCAACGGTTGCTAACCATTTCTGATATATATCTATACCCCCCGTTCAGAACCCTCATTATACGCTCTCCCATCTCTCAAACACAAACCCTAGCCGCTCTTATTCCCCCTCCTCCTCTCCACAGGCCACCGGAACCCTATCGGTGGTCTGTCACTAGTCATCTTCTCCAACCAGGCCCTCCACCCCTGTACCTCCTCTTCCTTTCTTACCACCCTATCCCACTAGCCCTACCCAAATACCCCACAATCTCCCTAGAGCTTGAAATTCCGGTCGCTAGAACCCTAGCCGGTGACCACCAAACAATGAACGAGTCTCCCTCCTTTACAGCCCAGAAACGCCTTAAAATCCTCTATCACCCCACCTACATCCCACTTCTCGAATATCAGCCTTGCTACTCGAATATTAAAAATTATTTCGCCAGAACCCTACTCCGGCGGATACCCCAAACCCAAAAACCTTTTCAGATCTAACCTTTGTCACACCTCCTTTTTCTCTATCCACTATTTACCCGAAGGTAATGTGCCACTAGTTACTACTACACCCCGGAAAGGGATATAATAAAAACAGGGAAGGAGTTTTTCCAATTAAAAGACATTCGGAATGAGATTTATTTATTAATTTTCAGAGTCGCCACTTGGGAAACTAATGGTGTCCCAAGTCACCGGTTTAATCCCGAACTGAGGAAATTATGACTCTGTTTTTAACAGACCGCGAAACTAGAATCCGGATAAGGAATTCTGTTAACCCGGGAGAAGGTGTTAGGCACTCCCGGATTCTGTGGTTCTAGCACGACCGCTCAACTGCCTTATTTGTTTTTATATGATTCCCTTATATGCTTAAGTTTTTTCAAGTGTTATTAATGTCCCGCTTTGTTATTTTTAAAGACTTGCGATGTCACAAAAACGCATTTCGAGTCACACCATAACCAGTCCGCCTGTGACTTTAGTGCATTTCAGCTTCGTCAGAATTTGAGATTTGGGTCACATAAATGTGCACCCGTATTAGGAAAGTAATTTTATTAATCACGCCTATAATGTCTACATCTTAATTAACTTTGGGAAAGACCATGAAATTTTCTAAACGGTCCTTCTGAGTCTAGCATTTTACATTGAAATCCATTTGGGGGCCCCCGTGTATTTTCATCTTCGGAACGAGGCTCAACCCTTATTTTTAAGGTCTAATTCGATGCATATACTATGTTTTCTATTTTTGTTTTTTTTTCCTAATTCATATCTATTTTTATGTTATTTTTTAAACTATAATATTAGAGTCCAGGCCATTATTCATTATTGGGCCTGGACTTTGGACTACTTTAACAGTCTATTACTTGAACGATTGGGCATCTGTAGCCCAATGTGTACTACTGTCTCTACTTGAGAACACAGACATTACGTTAATCAGACCCGGGCCTATACTCATGACTAGGCCCAGACTATAAAGTGAAGGAAAGAGTAGACTAACAGTATTTGAACAAGCATTAATCAAATGGCAGAGATGTCAATGAAACCATATTATTTCAAAAGGTACCAAGTTACATTTCGATCACTACTAGTTTCAGTATCTAACAATCAATCAAAATTTCTAGCACTGTAATTTGTATTAGTACTATTATTCTATATGTCAGATTCGGATACTCGAGTAATTATCATGATTTTAGTTGCAAAATTTATTTTTGTCACTTTATTTTTTAAAACTAAAGGGAAACAATGTTGTAATACTAACTAAACATGCTTGGGTTGTTAACCATTACAGATGTTTAAAAGCAAAATCTATATATAAATTATTTTTAAGTGAAGGTAGGCTATAATACAATTTAAAATTATAAACTACCTATTTCCTTTTAGATTATATTGATCCAGATTCAGAGTTTAACTAACAAGAGTAGCTATGCCAGTTTATACGTCCTGTTTCAGAATCGTATTTATTTAAGTAAGTGTGTTAGCTTTTTATTAACTTGTTTTAGTTTTGGATTTACGTGATAGTTATATATAGCTACTGGATTATATTTAACTAATATATTAACTACTCTACTCTAATCTACATCGACCTCATATAGCTGTTAGTTATTAGAAACATTCCTAATGAATTACAATGATTCTACGAATTATAACTACAACTAAAGAGAAGAAACATAAATGACTTTATCGAGAATCCATTTAACTTCATTACTTCATCATAATTTCAATTACATCTTCAGGAAGCAGAAATGTACATGGCCAAACGGAAATGAGTTGATAAGTTCTAAAGAGATGAGGGATAGAAGTAGTCAGCAATGGTAGCAACAGAGAAACACCAACAAACAATAGCAAGAAATAACACAGCAACTCCCAAGCTCAATAGACAAATAGCAATCAACTCGAGAAAAATCAGAAATCCAAGCCAGTTGAGATAACACAGTAGAGAAACACCAGCAATGATCCCAGGAACAATACTCGAATCGAATACTAAGTAAACGAACAGTATAAGTAAAGTCTTGAACTCTAAAGAATTGCCCAGCCACCTGAATTTTTGTGAACTTATGAACTTCAGAATTCTGAACATGAACTCTTCAGAATTGGATCCCAGAATTCAGAATCCAGCAAAATGTTCAACCTCTAAGAAATTTTTGAAGCCAAAAGCCCCTCTAATTGTAAAATTCAGAACCCTTTAATTCAGGCTTGTTATAGCCTATTTATAGAGTGATTTTGGGGGGAATTTCAAATAAGTTCATTCTATTTTCCTCCCCCTACACTTTTTAATTAATTACATTAAAGTCTATCAAAATTGTAACGAAATGCCCTTGAACCCCTGCTAGAAGATTCTGGGCTGTTCTTTTGTGTTATGTTAGGCAGGTTTTACTTAATTACCCCCACTTGCTATGATTTATTACACAATTACCTTTTAGCTCTACCTAGTATACCCCTTATTATTCAAATAATTTCAGAAAAACCAAGCACTAAAGTCATTTTTGCCCCCACAGGCTCTATTTAATCTACAAGAATACCATTTACCCTTCCCCTTTTATCCTTTGCATTTTATTGTTGTGAGCACATGATTTTTGCACCCGAAAAATAAGTTCCAAAATTAAAAATATATATTTTGAGTGTAATTGCATGCTTTGTTTAAAATTAGCTACATTTTGTGTGTTTGAATAATTGGAAATTATAAAAAATCAAAAAAAAAAGGTTAAGTACTTACATTGTTTGAATTAATTAGTTTAAAAGAAAAATCATAAAAAAATAGCTTTATTTAGTGAAAATTAAGGAAAAAATAATAAAAAATACCAAAAATGTCAAAAAATTAGTATAAGTAGGAAATTGATTAATTTTTAATAATACAAAAATAAAAGGAAACAAAAATACAAAAGAAGGTGTTTAAATAATTAAAATACCAGAAAATACAAAAAAATATACATAGGTATAATAAAACTGGGCCAATTGAAATCCGTTTGGCCCAGTGAATTAGCCCAAAAAGAGTCAGCCCGTCTGATCCCAAAAAATCATTTGATCTCAGCCGTTCGTTTAACATCATCCAACGACTGGGAATATTAGTTGAATTAGAGGGATTAATTAATGTCTGAGATCGAATCACGGCCGTCCATTTGAAATGACCTAAAGGTCGAAGGCTTTGGTCTCTTGAGTGACTAAACGACATCGTTTATGTAACGCAACTGGTGACCGTTGATCTTCATCAGATCAACGGTTCGGATTTCCTTAGTTGCCCCGTCTATAAAAGGCCCTTGTCTGAGAAGGCCGGCCATTTTTCAAATTACCCTAAACCTAGCCGCCTCTAGAACCTTCCCCCTCTCCCTCTTCATCTTCATCTTCAACCTTCAAACCCTAGCCGGCCATGGAGGCCACCACCTCCCACGGTGGTGTCACGACCCGGATTTTCCCCCAACATCGGGATCGTGATGGCGCCTACTCGTGGTAGCTAGGCAAGACACTGTATTCATACTATCCTGTTTTTAACACAATTTTAATTAAATAAATGCGGAATACTTTATCGAAATAGAAATAACTAATTACAAGATGAAAATCATACTGAAATCCTCTACCCAAGACGTGGAGTCACCAACTCACGAACTACTACCGAATACTACACATAAAAGTTTGAAAGAAATATAACATAATTCTGTTTGTCTCGGAACAAAGAGACTACAGCTAGTAACATAAATAAAGAGAGAGACGCCGGGCTTGCGGACGTCTGCAAGCTACCTTGGTCTCAAATGTGATCAACTCCCATGCAATCGATTTACTGCTGCTGCTCCTGATCGTAACCTGGACCCGTGCAAAAATGCACAGAAGTGTAGTATCAGCACAACCGACCCCATGTGCTGGTAAGTGCCTGGCTTATCCCGGCGAAGTAGTGACAAGCCTAGGACCAGACACCCACATAAACCTGTGCAATTCAATATATATGTATACCACAGAATAACAAGAAATAACCAGGTAATAACACAATAATGAATATCTCAAAGAATTCAACAATTAACAACAGTTAGTAAATTCACAAGGAGAAACAAAGTATAATGGAAACACAAGTAATATCAAATCAAGGAATAGCAAGCAGTTGCACGGCATCACGCTTCGTGCTTTTAATCTCATACTCACCAAATAAGCAAATAAAGTACATGGCATCACCCTTCGTGCTTTTACTCTCATCCTCACATCCATAGTACGGCATGATCCTTCGTACATGGTTCAATAACAAGACACGGCATGATCCTTCGTGCATAATCAATAAAACATGGCACGACATTAACCTTCGTGCATAATCAATAACAAGGCACGGCATTAACCTTCGTGCATTAATAATAAATCAAGCAAATAACAATCACAGTTAAGGGCAAAGAAAGAAGCAGTAATTCATAAACTGTCCCAATAAGGGCAATCAATAATTATCTTCACAACAAGTCCCGACAAGGGAGAACAATAACAATTCATCTGTAAATATATCTCAAAATAAGCATTTTCAACAACTCACGGTCATACTAGACGCCAGTGTATGGATGCTCGTCACCACAACCCATACACCGCACTCGATCACATAACACATAACACATAATCCTATTCCCTCAAGCTAGGATAGAACAAACACTTACCTCGAATGTTTATGAACAATTCAATCCGTGGAAATATCTTTTTCTTTCAAATTTGGCTCCAATCCAATCGTATCTATACACAATTGATTTAATATCATCAATACTACTCAACAAACTAATTCATAAGGCCAATTACAACTTTTACAACATTCTTCCCGGAATAGTGAATTTCGACCCCGGGCCCACATGGTCGGAACTCGGGGTTCGGACCAAAATCCGGTTACCCATCCCCCCACGAGTTCAAGTATATGATTTGTTTCAAAATCGGACCTCAATTCGAGGTCCAATTTCCCAATTTATGAAAACCCTATATTCTAACAAAAAGAAGAAATTCTACCATGAAAACCTTTGATTTCTATTGAAAAACATGTTTAATGATGTTAAGAATTGAAAGAATTAAGTAAAAAGTGACTTACAATTGTTTTGATGAAGAAAGAATCCGTGAAGAATCGCAAATGGGTGTTTTTGTTTTGTAAAAAGTGAAGAAATGAACTGAAAATCGTGTTTTACAGGTCTATGTGTTCGCATTTGCGAACATGGGTTCGCAATTGCGAACCTCGACCAATTTCCGGAGTTTGAAAAATAAGCTAAGGCTGGGAAGTTCGCATTTGCGAACTTTTGTTCGCATTTGAGAACACTGGCAGAAAAGGGGAGTGTTCGCATTTGCGAACTAATGTTCGCATTTGCGAACACAGGCAGTAAAGGGCATTGTTCGCATTTGCGAACAAGGCTGGATTTGGGAATGTTCGCATTTGCGAACTATGGTTCGCATTTGCGAACATAGGCGGGACAAGGGGATGTTCGCATTTGCGAACAATCGTTCGCATTTGCGAACAAGGCTGGGTCATGAGGGTGCGAGCCCTGCCTTGATCTGCCCCCTTCGCAATTGCGAGAAATGCTTCGCAATTGCGAAGCCAACAACTGGGTGAAAAACCAGCAGTGCAAAAATTCAGAATTTAATCCAACGGCCTATCAAATCTTTACCCGAGCCCCCGGGCTCAAAACCAAACATGTACACAACCTCAAAAACACATTATGAACTTGTTCGTGCGATCACATCGCCAATATCACATCGGTTTCATCAAATCAAGCCTCAAATTCATGATTTTCATACTTTTGGTTTTCAAAACTTTCAAACTTGGAACTCAAGGTCCAAACATCTCAAACGACATCCGAATGTCACCAAACTTTACAGAAATCACATATATAATATTTAAGACTTGTACCGGGCGTCGGAACCAAAATACGTGCCCGATACCAAGGTCAATTAATTCATTTCCTTTAACAATTACATCAAAAACAATTTCATAGAAAAATTCATAACTTGGGCTCTAGGCCTCGGAATTCGACTCCGGACGCATGTCCAAGTCCCATATTTTCCTACGGACCTCTCGGGACCATCCAATCTCGGGTCCGGATCCGTTTACCAAAAATGTTGATCGAAGTCAACCATATCAATATTAATATCATTTTTATCCAAATTTCTCATGAAATTCATATTTTCTATCACAAAATCTTTCCGGCTACATGCTCGGATTGTGCACGTAAATCGAGGCAACATGGAATGAGGTTTTCAAGGCCTCAGAAGCTCGAAATGATTAATAAAATAAGTGATGACCCTTTGGGTCGTCACAATCTCCACCTCTAAAATAATCGTTCGTCCTCGAACGGACAAAAGAAAGAAGTACCTGAGTCAGGAAACAAATGTGGGTAGCGGCTCCGCATATCAGACTCGGACTCCCAGGTCGATGCCTCAGGAGGCTGACCTCTCCACTGAACACGCACAGAAGGATAACTCTTCGACCTCAACTGTCGAACCTGCCAGTCTAGAATGGCCACCGGTTCCTCCTCGTAAGATAGATCATTGTCCAATTGGACAGTACTGAAGTCTAACACATGTGTGGGATCGCCGTGGTATCTCCGAAGCATAGATACATGAAAAACTGGATGCACGGCTGATAAGCTAGGCGGCAAATCTAGTCTGTAAGCCACCCCTCCCACTCTGTCTAGAATTTCAAATGGACCAATATACCTAGGGCCGAGCTTGCCCTTCTTCCCGAACCTCATCACGCCCTTCATAGGCGACACTCGGAGCAATACTCGTTCACCAACCATGAAATCTACATCTCGAACCTTACGATCCGCATAAGTCTTCTGCTTGGACTGAGCCTGAACGCAATCTCTCCTGAATAGTCTTGACCTTATCCAAGGCCTCCCGAACTAAGTCTGTACCCAACAACCGAGCCTCTCCCGGTTCAAACCATCCAACTCTGGTGATCGACATCGCCTACCATACAACGCCTCATACGGAGCCATCCGGATGCTAGACTGGTAACTGTTATTGTAGGCGAACTCTGCTAATGGCAGAAACCGGTCCCACGAGCCTCCGAAATCAATAACACCAGGCTCGAAGCATGTCCTCTAGAATCCGAATAGTCCTCTCGGACCGGCCATCCGTCCGAGGATGAAATGCCGTACTCAACCGAACCCGGGTGCCTAACTCCTCCCGGACCGCTCTCCGAACCGCGAGGTAAACCGCGTACCCCGATCGGAGATAATAGATACCGGCACTCCATGGAGACGAACAATCTCCCTAATGTAAACCTCCGCTAACCTCTCCGACGAGTAGGAGAGACAGATACTGGAATAAAGTGTGCTGATTTGGTCAGCCTATCAATAATGACCCAAATAGCATCAAATTTCCTCCGAGTCAAATGAAGTCCAGTAACAAAGTCCATAGTGATCCGCTCCCATTTCCACTCGGGAATTTCAATCCTCTGGAGTACACCACCAGGCCTCTGGTGCTCATATTTCACCTGCTGACAATTCAGACACCGAGCGACATACGCAGCGATATCTTTCTTCATTCTGCGCCACCAATAGTGCTGCCGCAAGTCCTGATACATCTTCGCGGCGCCTGGGTGAATAGAATACCGCGAACTGTGGGCCTCCGCTAAGATCAACTCTCGAATCCCTTCGACATTGGGCACACAAACTCGACCCCGCAATTTCAATACCCCATCATCATCTAGATTTACCTGTGTGGCACCTCCCCGCGGTACTGTATCTCTCAACTCACGCAAATGACGATCATCAAATTGCCTCTCACGGATATGCTCTAATAAAGAAGAACGAGCGACCGTGCAGGCTAACACCCTGCTAGGCTCAGAAATGTCTAATCTCACGAATCGGTTGGCTAAGGCCTGGACATCTAGAGCTAATGGTCTCTGACTGACCGGAATGTATGGAAGACTACCCACACTGGCATACTTTCTACTCAATGCATCGGCCACCACATTGGCCTTACCCGGGTGATATAAGATAGTAACATCATAGTCTTTTAGCAACTCTAACCATCTCCGCTGTCGTAGATTCAACTCCTTTTGCTTGAACAAGTACTGTAGACTTTTGTGATCAGTGTATACCTCACACGTCACACCATATAGATAATGCCTCCGGATCTTTAAGGCATGAACCACTGCTGCTAACTCAAGATCATGAACTGGATAATTCTTCTCATGTATTTTTAGCTGTCTCGAAGCATAAGCGATAACCTTACCATCCTGCATCAATACCGCTCCAAGCCCTGTACGAGATGCGTCACAATACACTGTATAAGGCCCTGCACCCGTAGGTAGTATCAACACTGGTGCGGTGGTCAAGGCTGTCTTGAGCTTCTGAAAGCTCGCCTCACACTCCTCTGACCACTGGAACTGGACACCCTTCTGGGTCAACCTGGTCATCGGGGCTGCAATAGAAGAAAACCCTCTACAAAACGACGGTAGTAACCTCGCTAATCCCAAGAAACTCCCGATTTCGGCCACCGAAGCCGGTCGAGGCCAATTCCGGACTCGCCTCAATCTTCTTTGGGTCTACCCGAATACCTTCCACCGATACAATGTGACCCAGAAATGCTACCGAACTCAGCCAGAACTCACATTTAGAAAATTTGGCATATAGCTGGTTATCTCTCAGAGTCTGAAGAACCACTCTGAGGTGCTGCTCGTGCTCTTCCTGGCTGCGGGAGTACACCAGGATGTCATCTATAAAGACTATCACGAACAGATCTAAGTAAGGCCTGAATACCCGATTCATCAACTCCATGAATGCTGATGGGGCATTGGTCAACCCGAAGGACATGACCAAGAACTCATAATGCCCATATCTAGAGCGAAAGGCTGTCTTAGGAATGTCAGCCGCCCTGATCTTCAGCTGATGGTAGCCTGACCTCAAGTCTATCTTAGAGAATACCCTCGCTCCCTGGAGCTGGTCAAACAAATCATCAATCCTCGGCAGTGGATACTTATTCTTTATTGTCACTTTGTTTAATTGCCGGTAATCAATACACATTCGCATCGAGCCATCTTTCTTCTTTACAAATAATACAGGTGCTCCCTAGGGGGAAACACTGGGCCTGATAAAGCCCTTCTCAAGAAGGTCCTGCAACTAATCTTTCAACTCTTTTAGCTCCGGTGGGGCCATACGATAGGGTGGAATAGAGATGGGCTGAGTGCCCGGTGCCGGATCAATACAGAAATCAATATCCCTGTCGGGTGGCATGCCCGGCAGGTCTGAAGGAAAAACCTCAGGAAACTCCCGTACAATAGGGACTGACTCAATAGAAGGAACCTCTGCGCTGGAATCACGAACATAAGCCAGATAAGCTAGACACCCCTTCTCGACCATGCGTCGAGCCTTAACGTAGGAAATAACAGTGCGAACGGAGTGGCTTGAGGTACCTTTCCACTCTAGTCGGGGTGATTCTGGCAAGGCTAAGGTCACAGTCTTAGCATGACAATCTAGAATAGCATGGTATGGGGACAACCAGTCCATCCCCAATATGACATCAAAATCCACCATATCCTAAAGCAACAGATCAACACGGGTCTCAAGACCCCCAAATATAACTACGCACGAACGATGCACTCGGTCGACTACAATGGAGTCACCCACCGGTGTAGCCACGTAAACCGGAATATCCAGAGCATAGCTGGGCACCGCCAAATACGGTGCAAAGTATGAAGACACATAGGAATATGTAGATCCAGGGTGAAATAATACTGAAGCACCTCTGCCACACACAAGAATAGTACCTGTAATCACGGCATCTGATGCCTCTGCCTCTGGCCTGGCTGATAAAGCATAGAATCAGGGATCCGCACCTCCCCTCTGAGCTACGTCTCTAGGACGGCCATCAACTGGCTGACCTCTACCTCTGGCCGGACGGTCTCCACCTCTATGGTCTCGACCTCCACCTCTATAATCTCTACCCCCGCCTCTGGCTGGCTAGGCAGGCTGAGGGTCAGCTGGTGCCTGAATCATAGGACGAGGGCCCCGCTGCTGAGAGTTTCCCGTTGCTTGAGGGCAGTACCTGACAAAATGACCTGGGTCACCACAACCGTAGCAACTCTTAGAATGATAGGGCTGCTGTCCCTGACGACCTGAATGGCCTCCACGAACACTCTGAAGAGGCTGAGCATTAATAGGAGGCTGATCTGAATACTGCCCACGAAACCCACGATCACCTGGTCCACCCTGTGAAGCCTGAAGGGCGGAATGGAAAGGCCTGGAAGACTGGCCTCTATCAAAAGATTCTCTGCCACAAGAAGAAGAGCCATTAAACCTGCCTGAATGAAGAGGCCTCTTATCTGAAGAATAACCACCTCCCCGAGCAAGAGCCATCTCAACCCTACGTGCTGCATTAGCTGCCTCCTGAAATGAAATATCACTCCCCACTCACATAGCCATCTGAAGTCTAATTGGCTGATTAAGCCCATCTATAAACCTGCGGACCCTCTCCCGCTCTGTGGGAAGTATCACCACTGCATGACGAGCCAAATCGACAAATCGCATCTCATACTGTGTAACCGTCATAGTGCCCTGATGGAGGCGCTCAAACTGCCTCCGAAGTACATCCCGCTGAGTAGCAAGGAGAAACTTCTCCATAAATAGTTCCGCAAACTGATCCCATGATAAAGCTGGGGACCCTGCTGGTCGAGTCAAGCAATAATCTCTCCACCAAGTCTTGGCCGATCCTGCAACTCTGAATGTACAGAAGTCAACTCCATTTGACTCCACAATCCCCATAGTCTTGAGAATCTCATGGCAACTGAATAAGAAGTCCTGAGGATCCTCTGATGCGGCTCTACTGAATGTAGTGGTAAATAGCTTGGAGAACCGATCAAGCCTCCATAACGAATCGGAAATCATGGCCGTTCCATCACTGGCATGAGCTGTGGTACCAGACTGAGTGGCCACAGCTGGCTGAATTACTGGTGCCTGAGGCTGAGGAGCTACTGGCTCCGGAGTATGAGCAATAAGAGTCTGGGCCCCTCCTCCAGCCTGAGAAGTGGCTGGGGCAACTGATAATAAACCCGCTCTGGAAATGCTGTCCATAAATCCCGCTATTCTGACCAAAGCATCCCGAAGATCCGGGGTAAATAAAGCCTCTCCTAGGACCTGAGCTGGGCCCACTGGATCTGCTGGGACTGGAACCTCCTCGTCAATCTCAATATGAGGCTTCACCTCTGGAGTAGCTGCTTGGGCCTGAGCTCTACCCCTACTACGGCCTCTGATACGGCCTCGGCCCCTCACGGGAGCTGCCTGGGACTCGGGCTGCTGGTTAGGGGACGAAGAAGCGCGTGTCCTCACCATCTGCGAAAGGACAGAATAGAAATTCAATCAGTAATTGAGGAACAAGTCGCACGACAAGAAAGAACAAATGAGAGACTCTTTCCTAACTCAATAGACTCTGGAGGACAAGTACGGACGTCTCCGTACCTACCTCTCAAACTCTACTAAGCTTGTTCGTGAGTGGTGAGACCTATGTAACCTAGAGCTCTGATACCAACTTGTCACGACCCGGATTTTCCCCCAACATCGGGATCGTGATGGCGCCTACTCGTGGTAGCTAGGCAAGCCACTGTATTCATACTATCCCGTTTTTAACACAATTTTAATTAAATAAATGCGGAATACTTTATCGAAATAGAAATAACTAATTACAAGATGAAAATCATACTGAAATCCTCTACCCAAGACGTGGAGTCACCAACTCACGAACTACTACCTGAATACTACACATAAGAGTTTGAAAGAAATATAACATAATTCTATTTGTCTCGGAACAAAGAGACTACAGCTAGTAACATAAATAAAGAGAGAGACGCCGGGCCTGCGGACGTCTGCAAGCTACCTCGGTCTCAAATGTGATCAACTCCCACACAATCGATTTACTGCTCCTGCTCCTGATCGTAACCTGGACCTGTGCAAAAACGCACAGAAGTGTAGTATCAGCACAACCGACCCCATGTGCTAGTAAGTGTCTGGCCTATCCCGGCGAAGTAGTGACAAGCCTAGGACCAGACACCCACATAAACCTGTGTAATTCAATATATATGTATACCGCAGAATAACAAGAAATAACCAGGTAATAACACAATAATGAATATCTCAAAGAATTCAACAATTAACAACAGTTAATAAATTCACAAGGAGAAACAAAGTATAATGGAAACACAAGTAATATCAAATCAAGGAATAGCAAGCAGTTGCACGGCATCACCCTTCGTGCTTTTACTCTCATCCTCGCCAAATAAGCAAATAAAGTACACGGCATCACCCTTCGTGCTTTTACTCTCATCCTCACATCCATAGTACGACATGATCCTTCGTACATGGTTCAATAACAGGGCACGGCATGATCCTTCGTGCATAATCAATAAAACATGGCACGACATTAACCTTCGTGCATAAATAATAAAACAAGGCACGACATCACCCTTCGTGCATTATCATTCTTCCTCACCCAAATAACGATCACAGTTAAGGGCAAAGAAAGAACAGTAATTCATAAACTGTCCCAATAAGGGCAATCAATAATTATCTTCACAACAAGTCCCGACAAGGGAGAACAATAACAATTCATCTGTAAATATATCTCAAAATAAGCATTTTCAACAACTCACGGTCATACTAGACGCCAGTGTATGGATGCTCGTCACCACAGCCCATACACCACACTCGATCACATAACACATAACACATAATCCTATTCCCTCAAGCTAGGATAGAACAAACACTTACCTCGAATGTTTATGAATAATTCAATCCGTGGAAATGTCTTTTTCTTTCAAATTTGGCTCCAATCCAATCGTATCTATACACAATTGATTTAATATCACCAATACTACTCAACAAACAAATTCATAAGGCCAATTACAACTTTTACAACATTCTACCCGGAATAGTGAATTTTGACCCCGGGCCCACATGGTCGAAACTCGGGGTTCGGACCAAAATCCGGTTACCCACCCCCCCACTAGTTCAAGTATATGATTTGTTTCAAAATCGGACCTCAATTCGAGGTCCAATTTCCCAATTTATGAAAAACCCTATATTCTAACAAAAAGAAGAAATTCTACCATGAAAACCTTTGATTTCTATTGAAAAACATGTTTAATGATGTTAGGAATTGAAAGAATTAAGTAAAAAGTGACTTACAATTGTTTTGATGAAGAAAGAATCCGTGAAGAATCGCAAATTTGTGTTTTTGTTTTGTAAAAAGTGAAGAAATGAACTGAAAATCGTGTTTTACAGGTCTCTGTGTTCGCATTTGCGAACATGGGTTCGCAATTGCGAACCCCGGCCAATTTCTGGAGTTTGAAAAATAAGCTAAGGCTGGGAAGTTCGCATTTGCGAACACTGGCAGGCAAGGGGAGTGTTCGCATTTGCGAACTAATGTTCGCATTTGCGAACACATGCAGTAAAGGGCATTGTTCGCATTTGCGAACTATTGTTCGCATTTGCGAACAAGGCTGGATTTGGGAATGTTCGCATTTGCGAACTATGGTTTGCATTTGCGAACATAGGCAGGACAAGGGGATGTTCGCATTTGCGAACAAGGCTGGGTCATGAGGGGCTTCGCATTTGCGATCCGGGTTTGCATTTGCGAGCCCTGCCTTGATCTGCCCCCTTCGCAATTGCGAGAAATGCTTCGCAATTGCGAAGCCAACAGCTGGGTGAAAAACCAGCAGTGCAAAAATTCAGAATTTAATCCAACGGCCTATCAAATCTTTATCCGAGCCCCCCCAGGCTCCAAACCAAACATGTACACAACCTCAAAAACACATTATGAACTTGTTCGCGCGATCACATCGCCAATATCACATCGTTTTCATCAAATCAAGCCTCAAACTCATGATTTACATACTTTTGGTTTTCAAAACTTTCAAACTTGGAACTCAAGGTCCAAACATCTCAAACGACATCCGAATATCACCAAACTTTACGGAAATCACATATATAATATTTAAGACTTGTACCGGGCGTCGGAACCAAAATACGAGCCCGATACCAAGGTCAATTAATTCATTTCCTTTAACAATTACATCAAAAACAATTTCATAGAAAAATTCATAACTTTGGCTCTCGGCCTCAAAATTCGACTCCGGACGCATGTCCAAGTCCCATATTTTCCTACGGACCTCTCGGGACCATCCAATCTCGGGTCCGGATCCGTTTACCAAAAATGTTGACCGAAGTCAACCATATCAATATTAATATCATTTTTATCCAAATTTCTCACAGAATTCATATTTTCTATCACAAAATCTTTCCGGCTACATGCTCGGATTGTGCACGTAAATCGAGGCAACATAAAATGAGGTTTTCAAGGCCTCGAAGCTCGAAATGATTAATAAAATAAGTGATGACCCTTTGGGTCGTCACAGGTGGTCTCCGGCCACCCCCTCACCCTTCTTCTCCTCCTTTCTTTATCTTTCTTCTTCTTCTCCGACCAAGCCTTAGAAAAACCCTAAAACAGACCGTTCTTCTTGAACTCCGGTCACTGGAACCTACCACCGGTGACGACCAAACAATGAACCCCCGTTCCAAACCAATGCCAATCGGACCGCCTTGGTCCGATCTACACCCCCACAGCCTTCATTCCCTTCGAATCCACCCAGAATCCCTCGAATATCCCAAAAGAAGTCGCCGGAACCCTAACTCCGGCGACTCAGAACTTGAACCTCTCAAAGACCAGTCTTTTACCCTCCCCAAACACCCCTCTGCAACTAAAAATCCCTAAAGACTTCACCTTGAAGTCTAAAACAAATGTCAGAAATAAAAAATGAGAAAAATGAAGGAAAAAGAAATAAAGAGTCTGGAGACTGATAAGGGCGAAAAATGAAAGGGGGAAAGCTCAGGGGACAAACTGTGCTAGCTAAGTACCCTTATCCTTCTTCGCTTCTTTACTTTTCTGTTTGATCTAGGTGTCTTTCTTGTTTTGCATGTTTTATCTGTCTTTTCTGATTCTTGTACTTAGCATGTTAGTTTTTGGGTTTTTATCTGCTTATATTTTGTTTCCTTTCTTGTTTCTGTTCATCTGCCTTTTTTTCACATCTTATTCTTGTCTGTTTCTCTGATTACATATGTTTAGTCATAAGGTTTCTTAACCTGTTCATCTTCTATATCTTGCCGTGTTTCTTTGAGCCTGTTAGTGCTAGGGTTTCTGTTTGTTATTTTCTTGTTTGACTTGTTTCCTCTATTCTATCTATCATGATTCTTTCATCTGAGTTCAAAGATCTTGTCTTTTCTTTGCCATTTTGATTTGTGGCTTCTGATTCATTTCAAAAGCATGACTGTTGATTTTTGTTTATCTCTCATCTCTTATATGTTTAATAAGTCAAAAGTGACTTTGATTCTCTTCTTCTCTTCATTTTTGTTAAGTCATATAGTTTTGATCTGTTTTGACTCTTATAGCTTAACTTCTCTTCTATTGTCATGCATACTCTGTTATCTTTTCATCTTCATGTTAAGTCACTTTTGTGTATTCTTCACCCTTGTCTATAAGTTTCTCTGTTTGGTCTCCAATGTCTCATCTTTAAAAGTAAATATCTCTGTTTGTTTTCAGTCATGCTTTAGTTGTTCTATGTTTTCACTGTTTTCCTTTTAGCATGATTCTAGGATTAGTCATTGGACTCTCATGTCTACTTAAGAACTACTACTCTGATCTTTCTCATATCTTGTGGCATGATAGATTCAAAACTCTTTCTTCACTGTCTTCTCCATATCTTTCTGTTCCATGTTCTTTATCTTGTTTGTCATGACTTGTGTGAAAAGTGGCTTGGTCTGACTAATCTTATAGATCCATAGTTTCTTTTGAGCCATGCTTAAATCCTTCTCTGATTGTTTCTGATAGTCCATGCTTCTGTGTGTACCTGTGTCATGAACCTTAGTGATTTTGAAGTTGTTCAATTGTCATATGACTGGAGCTAATAGTAACTAGGTCTAAATTGACATGAGTTCATACTTTGTCACATGAAATTGGATAATGTGAGTTAATTAACTGAGATTCAACCATATCAATTGCCCTTCTGAGTTTTGGTTGATTAATGCATTTTGTTTGATCTTGTGTGCCCTGTGTATGCAATACATGTTGAAAATGGCTGAGTTTTTAGATGTTCTTGTTAAATATGAATATTTGATTAACACTGATCAACCTTAGGGGATTGGTTATAGCTGCTAGTGATAGATTTCATGAAAATGGCAAGATTTAAAAGAAGCTTAAGACTTAAAACTGAACAAAACATAGGATATTAGGTAATAAGTGACCAAAAGAGGGGTAAATTTTGCAAAGTTGATCAACTATACAAGGTCCAAACACACTAGTCCATCTCAAAAGGGGCTAGTGGTGCAAAACTGGTTAAGTCTGCAAATGCAGGCTTACCAAGGCTCATTTGAGCCCTGAGTCTCAGGTGGCTAGGTCTGCAAAGAACTTAGCCCAGCCTTTTGATCAGTTAAAAGGCTAGAATATGCAAAAATGGGCTAAGTCTGCAATACCAGACTTCCCCAGGCTCTTTTTGAGCCCTGAACCACAAGTGGCCAAGCCTGCAAAGGTTTTGGGCCCAATTGGTTCAGTAAATGGGTCCAACTACCCAAGCCAAGTCTCAACTTGAGACTGGCTGAGTTTTAAATAAGTTTAAATACAATAATAAAGCAGGCTAGTCCTGCAATTAGCTTTAAAATGAACTAAAAGGGTTAATTAACTAAAAATAAAACAAAATAGGCTAAGTTTTAAATAATAGAAATTGGCCAGTCCTTAAATGCCAATGCAAGGACTGGCCATAGGTTAGATAAGGCCCAAAAGCTGAATACCAGACCTAGGAAGGTCGGGTAAAACAGCCTTTTCATTAAGGGCATAAAGGGAAACCAAAAAGGTAAAATGGTGAATAGTTTAAAACATATAGGGTTAAGGGAGTCATTTGTACCCCTGATTTATGCAATTTTGCAGAAGTTTAAGGGTATAGTGGTCTCCCTAAAAAGGCAAATCTATAAAAATCTTTAACCCATAAGGATACATTGGAAAAAAGTCCCGAAAGGGAATCTTTAGAACCTTCCAGCACATACTAGAAGGGATTTCATAACTGAAATAGGGGTCTAAGTGAAAACTTGATAATTTTAAGAGGGGGCGAAGTGGAATTTGATCCCATGCTTTCTCCCCAAGTCATCACCCCTTCCCTTCCTATAAATACTCCTAAAAAGAGTGAATTAGGGGCTGGCTTTGAAAGAGAAAGGTCAGAGAAATATTAGTAAGATAGCAATAGGCTTCTTCTGCATTTTTCGAGTGAAATTTGGGAGATATTCATCTGATCTTTTGGGTTTTGCTCGAGTATTTGCCTGGGTTTCTTCTTGCTCTACTGTTGCAGTGGCTTTTCTTATTCATTGACATTCAATCCATCGCTGTTGCATTGTTGTTTGAGTCTTCTGTTGTGCCTACTTGCTTAACCTCTAGACTCATTGATTTCTTTGCTGATTCAGGTACTCTTCTATTCGTTAGAAGCTGTAATGGCGAGTTGATTGAATGGAAAATGAAGATTCAGCTTTAATTTTGTGTTATCATGTAATCTGTAGTTTAATGTTGTTAATAGTTGTAGTATTAGTTTAAACTTGTAGTTTATTTGTATTGTAGTAGGTAGTAGTAGAGAAACAAACATAAAAATATTGTAATAGTTAGTGATATAGTAGTAGTATAGTCGTAGTAGCATATCACACTTAGTTTAAATAGGTAAGACCTAAAATATAAGTAAACGAATCACGGTTTCAAATCGTTAATAATTATTGCTTCACAGAGAATTTCGTAAACCATTATCACTTAGCTAATGGTTAAACATGAAATAAAAAATGCTAGATCGGTTAGTGAGTTTATAATATGCTAATGAGCTAAGCTGAAGCAAAATCAGTAGTTTAATTATGATAAGTCTTTGAGTCACAAGTTGAAAGTATTTAAGTTCCATTAGTGAATGTTTAAAATGTTTGAACCATGTTCGTGTGATTAATCTACTTGTAAACTAAGGCTCAGATATGATTAAGTTTTAACAAAAGGGAAATAACTAGACAGTGAAATGGCTTAAGCAGGACAGATCTGTGAGGATGAGAGATTTAGTTCATAATAAAACCAATAATATAATTGTGCTAATGTGATCAACTCGTTTAGCTTTTCTAGGTACTGTAAATAGTTAGTTGAATCATTTTAATTTGATCAAATCTCGTAGACAAGTAAGCTGTGTTCTTAAGTCTTTCAACTAATAAGCAATTAGACGTTAGTATAAACTCTTGGTTATGAATTGACAGTCTGTTAAATCCTTATGTACCATAAATAATTGATTTGAAGTTACTGATTTGTGTATTGATTCTCTTTGATAATAAATAAAAGTGCAAGTTGATTTCTGTGTTAATCCCAAATGGTCTGGGCCTGACTAGTAGCGTGGAGACCTGGACCACGTTCATACGACCACTGGGCTTACAATTGAAAGCCCAGGTCAGGTCTGTTTCTCTAAAGACCTGGGCCGACTTATGGTGTAAAGAAGATCTAGGCCTAATAACACAAATTGACGGGCCTGGAAAAGTCTGGTAACAAAATAGATTAAGGAAAAAACATACATAGAAAATATAGTTGATCAAATAGGATTGGAATTTTAATAAATAATTGGGACGAGCCTCACACGATATTAAATAGCGGGGCCCCCTTTTAATAATAAGATAACACAATTAGACTCAGGAAGACTATTAGCAAATTCCATAGTCTTACCCAAAACAATTAAAAGCCAATAGACCATTTAAGGCACGATTTAATATACTTTCCTATGAACGAGTGTGCACCTGGTGCAACTCAAATCTTAAATCCCGACAAAGCTGAAATATACCAAAGGTCACAAGCGTACTGGTTGCGGTGTGACTCGAGGTGTGTTTTCGCGATGTCGCAATTCTATAAAAAAATATTAAAGTAAAAGCACATACGTATTGCTAAAATCTGTAATGAGTCAAACAAGAGTCAAGAACGATAATTGAGCGACCGTGCTAAAACCATAGAACCCGGGAGTGCCTAACACCTTATCCCGGGTTAACAGAGTTCCTTATCCAGATCTTTGTTTCGCGCACATTAATAAAAGAGTCAACTTCCTCAGATTTGGTATTAACCGATAACTTGGGACACCATTATTTTCCCAAGTGGCGACTCTGAATAATTAAACAAAAAATCCCGAACCGATTGTCCTTTAAGTGGAAAAACTCCTTCCTTTATACTATTATATCCGTCTCGGGTATTTGAACATCGAGGTATACCCTATAAGCATATTATGTTTTTGGGGTAGTAAAAAGGGAGGTGTGACAACTCTGGCGACTCTGCTGGGGATCCCAACCCAGAACGTCAGTTTCAGGGTTTAAGAACTCGAGCTCCTTAGAATAGCCATTCTTCATATTATCTGACTTCATTATATGATTTGAACAACATGCTATGTGTTTTACCTCTTTGATACTAAGTGGACTGTATATAAAATTGTGCCGAAAACCCTTCTCTTCTTCACCCCCGGGGATGTGCTTACTGGTTGAGACTCCCCTTTCTGTTAAGTTACCCCAAAATTAAGAAATATAGGCCGGATAAGTTACAAAGCCGATTGACTCCGCGAGTCACCGGTACGTAGCCCCCTCCTCAATTCGAGTTGTCCGCTCGGGTACACGGTCTAGCATTCTATGAAACTATAAGATGTTGAACATAGGTCTAGGATGATTATTTGCATCATATATGACTTTGGGGACTCAACACAGGGGTTGGGTCCATCTAGGATAGGTGACCCGGTATTTGAAAAGACCGAGCATATTATATGTTGCATTTTATTGTCCTTGATCGATATGCGGACCGGCAAAATTCCCGAGGATAGAAAAATGTTGAAAAGAAAAAAAAAGAGAAATAAAAGCTAGTGAAAGTGTGTTTCCGGAAAATCTAAAAATTTGAAAGAAAAATGGTTTTATTGTTGAAATAATTGGTCAACTAATCTGACCGAACTACGTAAGGCGGGATACGTAGGCAACCCTTGAACGGGTCCAACCACACCTTTTAGAAAAAGACCAAAAAGATTTTTCCTTTCAAATAATTGGAGTGATTACTATTTTTGGAAATGGCCGAATGTTCCGAAAGGATGCTGGAAGGCTGTTTTGGCAAAAATGGCCGCTTCGAGAGTCATGTCTCTTTCAAAACAATGAAAATTTGCATAAAAAAAAAGATTTTTCTCTTTTCTGAATAAAATCGCCTTAATAAATGTGCAGGATGAGCACAATATTGAATGAACCTTTCTCCTTAATGAATAAAATCCTTTTGGAGCTGAGACTATGGTGGCACGACATGGAAACAGAAAGTCAAAACTGGATCAAAGGCTACTTAAAGGGTCTCACGGGGTTATTGGACATAGTTCCCCGAGGCGACATAATCAGAGCGCTGGTCACGTATTGGGATCCTGCACACAATGTACTACATCTTCCGGACTTTGAACTCACTCCTAATCTGGAGGAGATTGCTTTCTACATAGGGAAGAATGAGGTCCCCTTGAAATGAAAATACCTGGTATCTCCGAGAGCAGTAACGGTGCATCACTTTTTGGATTCTTTGAAAATTGCTAGGAATGTCCACAATGAGGATTTAGCCAATGGATTTTGCTCCCTCAACTTCAACTATAGTAGGTACGGACATGTCGGGGGCTTCAGCGACTCCACGAATAAGCTGTGTAGCAAGTCCAACCGAGCAAAGTGGGAGGATCATCGACGGCTTGCTTTCTTAGTGGCATTTCTCGGAGTTATCATATTTCCGAGAAAATATGGGCACACCAACATAAAGGTTGCCGGGGTAGCAAGCACTTTGGTAGTACAAGACAATTGTACTTTAGCACCAATGATTTTAGCAAACATATATCGTTCCTTGACTGCATGCAAAGCTAGAGCCAACTTCTTTGAGGGATGCAATATGATTTCGCAGATTTGGTTGATTTAACATCTATGCCATCATCCTTCGTTCTCAAGTTATGGTCTGACTGGAAGAACATGCCTTGAATAATTTTACACAAGAACAAAAGAAGTTAAATTTCCAGAGGGAGTACAGGATTGGGTTTCGCATCTTCGATCATTGACCGACGGCCAGATTGATTGGACATATGATTGGCTACCTCTTGACGAGGTGATTTATATGCCGATAGAAGGGTCACACTTTTTGATCATGGGTTTAAAGAGTATCCAGCCTTATGCCCCGTACAGGGCACTGCGACAACTTGGTAGATGTCAAGTAATACCAAAGGACGGGGACCTCAGTTCACAAGTGATAGAGATTAGTCCGGATGGGCAATTCCCGGAAGCAAAGGTCCGTCAGATTTGGAATGAATGTTAGAACTTGAAGGTAGATACTTGTTTGCAGAACAGAGCTCGAGGTGAAGTGTCGTCCGAATATTCAGCATGGTATCGACGGGGTATTGAGCACGACCGGCCTTCGAAAAGACCTCACTTGCAAGATCTGGTAGAGCAATCTAAAGAAAATAGGAATTGGGCGGCCAAGGAGAGTGAATATAAGGCCAAGATCAGCTTGCTGAAAAAACAGTTAAGAGACCTCCAGTTAGAAAGCGGTTTGCAGGCAGCATCCGACGAGGGAGAGAAAAAGCAGCTGAAGAAAGAAAATGAAATGCTAAAGGCTCAGGTTGCTCAGAGAAAAATTGCATCCGAGACCCCCATTCGCTTAGCCCGGGATGAGAAATTGATTGAGACTCTTCGGCGCAAGGTGAATGACTAGAACTTTGACTTAGACAAAGCAGAAAAGGAATTAGTTAGGGCTCGAAAGCAAATAACTAGAGATTCCGAGGAAAGAGCCAAGTTGGATCAGCAGCTATAGGATGAGCATGAGTTTGAAGTAGCTCGACTAAGAAAGAAGATTGTTACAGCCGCTGTCAAAAGTAACAAGGTCATCAAAGATCTCGAAGAAGAAAGAGAATATTGTTACACGACTATGGCTCGATTAGAGTTTGACATACAACAAATGCAAAAGGAGAACCAACATGCTTTAGATGCTCCCACCGAACAGATCAGCCGGTTGCTTAAAGAGAAAGGGGTTATTCGAGAGAAAATTGTTCGTATTGCTCAATACATCACCCGGAAGAGCCAGCTATGTGAAAATATGTCCCGAGGAACCTTTGTGTCAGCAGTGAAGTTTTTTGTGTAGCAAGTCATGTCTGACCTGGATAGGCTCCAAAAGGGATTAGCATATAGGCCCGCGACAAGACCGAACGATGTCTCGTGGGCACTAGGAGCATTGATGTATTCTTAGGGCATGCATTCTGTATTTATATTTCTTTGCATTAGCATTACGACATCATCTTGTAAATCAATATTTTTGAGCTATCAATGAAAATCAAGTGTTATTGTCAATCCTTTTGCTTTATATCAATTCTTTATTTATGATAGGCAAATAAATAGGAGCGTAAATTAATAAAGAAAATAAGGGAAAAGAAAATAGAGAAAGAAAAGGAAAAGAAAAGAAAAAAGAGAAACAAAGAAGGAAAAGAAAAGAAAAGAAAAAAAAAGAAAAAGAAAAGAAAAAAAGGAAAAAGAAAAGAAAGAAAAAAAGAGAGAGATGATTGGTTCAAAATAAACAAAGGCCGGGATGATGCATGACGATCCAAGGAAAATGTGTTTATTCTAAATCGTTGCATCTTATCTCCTTATGTGCTAACCACTAACGGGTGTTGCTGTTTATGAGATTCAGATTCTAGTTGGCAACTAGCATTCTGGCTACTCACCCCTACAACACAAGATATAAGAAAATGACAAAGGCCGTGTCATAAGAAATTGAAGCAACAGTCATGGATCCCGTCCAGGAGGAGGAAATTGTGGATGTGACGGGGATGAAGGAAGAGATGTACAAACTGAAACAGCAGATGGCCGAGATGTACCAGGCTTGGTCGAGGGGTCAACCCTTGCCTACTTATCCTGCTAACCCCGCATACATCCCTCCAACTAATCCCAACCCTGAGCCACCCACTATGAATTCATCCTCTACATATCCCGACTATCACCACTACTATGCTTCCACCTCCCAAGTGCCACCACTTCTGTCAAAACAAGTACCACCCCAGCCACCCCAGGTCGCTCCAGTATATGTGGCACCTCTACCTGCCTCCTTACACAAGTCATCCAGTGAGCCATTGTTTCATGTACAAGACACCCACTACTACCCACCTGAGCCGACCTTGCGACAGCATGAATCTCACACTCCATTGATGGAGGCAATTGAAGAGAAACCTGTTAAGAATGCAGAACAGGAGGAGATGGTCAGGAAAATGTTGAGTTTGGAGAACGCCTTTTGTAACATGCAAGGGTTAGGGGGACAAGTAAGTGTGGCGTACAAGGACCTATGTCTGTTTCCAGAAGTGCAACTTCCTGCCGGATTCAAGTTGCCGAAGTTTGACATGTAAAGTGGACACGGATTTCTGGTGGCCCATCTTAGAGGATATTACAGTAAGATACGAGGCGCAGGGGGCAGAGATAAGCTTCTGATGGCATATTTCAGCCAAAGTTTGAGTGGTTCCGCTTTGGAATGGTACACGCACCAAGATCAAGCCAGATGGTTTATCTGGGATGATCTTGCACAGGCATTCGCGAACCATTTTCAGTACAATTTGGAAATCATACCGGATAGATTGTCACTCATAAAGATGGAGAAGAAACCTGGTGAAAGCTTTAGAGAGTACGGTTTTAGGTGGAGAGAACAGGTGGCGAGGGTGGATCCGCCGATGAAGGAAAGTGAAATGGTGGACTGTTTCTTGCAGGCTTTGGAGGCTACCTATGATGGACACCTAGTGTCAGCCATTGGGAATAATTTTAATGAGGTTGTGAAAATGGGAAGTTTCGTGGAAGAAGGTTTAAAAACTAACAAGATTATGAGTTTTTCAGCAATCAAGGCCACAAATCAGGCCATTCAGACTGGGAGCGGAGGAACCATTGGGAAGAAGAAGAAAGAAGAATAAAACCTAGTAGATGTGGTGTCATGGTCCGAATGATGTGTTAGGAATGCGTCGCGGTTCGGACCCTTGGTAGTGATTTAAGTTTCAAAAATGTAGAGAATTAATTTTTCCGAAAAGTGTTCAATTTGCGGTCAAGAATGCGATCGCAAACCTGACATGCGGACCGCATTCTTGCCGCAAAACGTTCCAGTGAGTTGCCCAAAATCGTGTCAAAAGTGCGGTCGATATGCGATCGCATGTCAAATCTGCGGTGCACTTTTGCGACCGCAGAATCAACATTGCGGTCCGCATAGTGACCGCATTCCTTAACAGAACCTGCATAACTTTGAGGCCATTTTGCGGTCACTTTGCGGACCGCATGTGGATTCTGCGGTCGCATAGTGACCGCATATTTGACCCCGGCCCAGATTTTTGTAACATTTTGACCCGATCTCTTCTTTAATATAACACATTTCTTCTTCATTTTATCATATCATCTCACCAAAATTAGAGAGAGAAGAGAGGGTTTTTAGAGAGAGAAGTTCTTCATCTTCAAAGATTGTTCCAACTACTTAATTCCAAGGGATTCTAGGGCAAGGATTCAACTTCCCCAATATTTTCAAGGTGAAAACCCTAACTATTTTCTTTGATTTTCAGTTTTAATTGGGTAAAGAGAGGTTTGCATATAATAGCTTTTGAAAATAGAATTTTTACACTCATGCATGATTATTGAACTTGATTTCTAGTAAAAAGAAGTGAGTAGAAGTAAGAGTCTTCAAGAATAAGGTTGGCAAGAGTAGGATATCTTGGGTAAGCATAAAGTAGGAAGAAAGATCATCACCAGGTATGTATGGCTAATTTTGATTCTTGTGAAATCGCCTATATGTGTGAAGTTTGTTTGTTTCTTGTTAAATTGACAAATTGTGTGAAATTCTTGATGTTGTTGTTGGATATTCAAAGTTTGTTGTTGAGCTATGAGTGATGTAAAATGAGAGTTTAAATTGGCAAAAGAATTGTGAATAATGACTATGATGGCCTATATGGCACCTTGTGGAAAACAAACGAATCACTTGAGAATTGGTTTATTGTGGAAAGAGATGAAACACCTGAATTGTGGAAATATTGTAACATGGTTGTGATATTGAATTGAGAAGAAATTGAGAACATGAACCAATGTGTAAGTTGCTTATTTGAACTTGTTGAAATTGTGTGTAGTACCTTATCCGCTGTTTGAAATTGTTGTGTTTTCAACTGTAAGGCGGGGTCGTGTTGCGCGCCGCAACGTGGTGAAATAAGGCGTGGGTTGGGGTGATAAGGGTGGCCGAGGTAATAAGGGTGGTCAGGGGCAATAAGGATGGAAAGCGATCGAAATCGCTATTAAAAATTGATACATAAATCAATAATGTGAAATTGTGAAAGGAGACAACAGGAGAGTTTGCAACCTGTGGGGCACTGATTGCCCCTTTGTTTGACTACTTGTGCTTTTACGTGATTGATTGGTTATTGTTAAATTGGTTGATCGTAGAAAGTGCTTTGTGTGAGAATTACTTGAAATGAGGAAAATGTGGAAACATGGTTGGCTGGCTTAATTAATTGTTGATGTAATTTAATGGCTTGAGTTTACTTGGGACAAAGTTTGTCCATACATACCAGTACAATTCAAGTGTACTGACGTCCCTTTTGCCGGGGGCGCTGCATTCGTGTTATGATTGTAGGTGGATCAGTAGCAGGCACTTCAGCTCATCGGCAGTAGTATCTTTCATCCTCCACTGCCCGTTTTTGGTGAGCCCCTTTCTTCCTCGGGGCCTTGTGTGGTTCATGCCACTCGGTTTGGATTTCATTTTGGTTTTGTAAGGTATAGCCGGAGCCTTGTTACCGGCAAGTATTGTATCTCCCTTTTGTATCCTAGAGGCTCTGTAGACATGTAAACTGTGGGACTCCAGTCTTATGTATATATATATGGTGTTATGTCGGGCGTTGTAAAAAAATTGAAGTCTTGTTAATGAATCACTCGTATCGTCAGTTGTGGAAAGCAAGCCCTGGAATCGCGGCCAATACCATCACCCACCACGACCATATCAGCCA
This sequence comes from Nicotiana noctiflora, assembly GCA_032618575.1. Classification (NCBI taxonomy): domain Eukaryota; kingdom Viridiplantae; phylum Streptophyta; class Magnoliopsida; order Solanales; family Solanaceae; genus Nicotiana; species Nicotiana noctiflora. The sequence goes on from JASVEL010003005.1 coordinate 147,343, forward strand.
TACCCACCAACCACATACAACCCACCAACCACATACAACCCACCTCCACCATACAACCCACCTCCACCACACTACCCACCAACTACCCCACACTACCACAATCCACAAGCCCAAACTTATCTACCACCACCACAGGTATGGCGAGCTCAAGCCCCGCAAAATGTTTACCACACACAAAATACATACCCTTCTTCTAGAGGTTACATAAACCCAAACAAACCCAACTTCAGGCCTGACCCGGAGATGAGGAATAGGAATCAGGCGAAGAAAACATTCACCCCGCTGGGGTATACTAGCCTCTATCACCGATTGAAGGAATTGGGAATGTTGAGCCCAATCGAGTCAAAGCTTCCGAACCCACCTCCAAAGAACATCGATCAGTCGGTCAGGTGCGAGTATTGCTCTGGGGCACCGGGACACGACACTGAGAAATGTTGGCATTTGAAGAACGCTATTCAAGAACTCATTGATAGCCGGAGGATTGAAGTGCAGGCTCCGGAGGCCCCGAACATTACTCAGAACCTACTACCAGCTCACCATAAAGCACATATGATAGAGTTGGCACAAGAGGAGAGCAGCCGGAAGCCAACCCAGTCTGTCATGATGATCAAGGCTAGTAGCAAAGCAGAGAAGGAAATTGAGAAAGGAAAAGTGATAGTTGAAGAGCCAGTGAAAAGGCAAACAGTGGTGGAAAATTTGAAAGTTGTAGTACCAGGTATGAAACCAGTGTTAACAGTGAAAGGCGCAAGTATGGAACCGGTAATTATAAGACCAGTGGTACCAAGACTGTACCTTGGAACTACAATAAGGTGGCAGTGATTTACAAAGAGAAAGAGGTGTTTGGAGAAATCAATGAGACGCACGGTCTAACTCGGTCTGGGAGGTGTTTTGCCCCGTAAGAGTTGAGGAAAATGAAGGTAGTGAAAGAAAGTCAATTGAAAAAGCCTGTGTCCGAAGAAGAAGCGGAAGAGTTCCTCAAGAAGATAAAATCTCAGGATTACTCCATAGTGGAACAATTGAGGAAAACACCCGCACAAATCTCTTTGCTCTCGTTGTTGGTCCATTCGGAAGAACACATAAAAGCTCTGATGAAGATATTGAATGAGGCGCATGTCCCTGAGAAGATCTCGGTTTGTCATCTCGAAAAGATTACCAACAAGATCTTCGAATCCAATAAGATTACATGCTCAGACAGCGAATTGCCCGTTGAGGGAACCGAACATAATAGGGCGCTTCATCTCATAGTGAAAAGTGAGGAGTCAGTGGTTACCAGGGTGCTGATAGATAATGGCTCAAGTCAAAACATTTGCCCGTTGTCAACTCTTGGGAAGTTGAGTATCAGTCCCGACAGAATTCGAAGAAACAATGTGAATGTGAGAGGATTTGATGGAGGAAGTAAGAACACTTTGGGGGATATCGTCTTGGAGGTTACCATCGGGCCCGTGGACTTCACAATGGAATTTCAGGTACTGGAGATTGCGGTATCTTACAATCTACTACTGGGTCAACCATGGATCCACGCATCCAAAGTCGTGCCATCATCCTTGCACCAGATGGTCAAGTTTGAATGGGAGCAACAAGAAGTCGTAGTGCATGGAGAGGGGGATACCTGCAATGTCATAATGCCATTTGATGATGCTGATAGAGACAAAGGTCCTTAGGTATAACAGGTGACGGATACTATAACAGTGAAAAAAATTGCTGAGGGTGAGAAACTGCCAATCCCTACAGTGGCACCTGCCGCTGTGATGGTTGCCCGAGAAATGCTCAAAAATGGATTTGCACCAGGGAAAGGGCTAGGGAAAGCTTTGCAAGGAATCACCCAACCATCAGCTGCCAGTGAACAAAGACACCTTCGGCTTGGGGTTCAAACCCACCTATGTCGATATCCAAAAAGCCCAGAAAACCAAAAAGAAGAACTGGACCCTGCCTAAACCCATCCCCAAACTATCTGACATCTTTTCCAAGCCTGGTACTAAACATCTGACATCTGCTGCATCAAGGTATATTGAGACCCGACCCGATGAAGAACTCTGGATGAGGTTTGAGAAGATATTTGGGGATGTGAACATGGTTGAAATGGGAGAAGGTACTAGCAGGATGGACGTGCAATTCGTGGGATCTGGTGTTATGCTCAACAACTGGGAAGCCACTCCTTTCCCGATCAGTAAGGAGTCTTGGTAGTTAGCTCTTAAAATTCATCATCATTTCCCCGGAAAAGCAATTGTTACTTTTGTAGTCCCCCACCCCCCATGAAAAATCAAAATGTATCCAAAACTCTGTTCATCTTTTTGATATCAATGAAATGCAGTTTTCTTCTTTCTTCATTTTTTTTGCCTTATTTTTTCTTTCCTTTTGTACAGTTCCATATGTGCTAATTCTGATGACATGTCATGCATGAAGAATTCCCGACTCAGTTCTGACAATCGCATTATCATACAAGAAATTGAGGAGGATAGTGAGATAGAATATGAGGATGAGGAAGCCCTGGAAGAAATAAGTAAGGACATGAACCAATGTGAGGAAAACCCAAACCGAACTTGAATGAGACAGAATCCATCAATTTGGGAAGCAAAAATAATTTCCGGGAAACAAAAATCAGTGTTCATCTGGAAACATCCCTCAGGGAAGAATTGATAAAGTTGATGCATGAATTCAAGGACATATTTGCTTGGTCCTATGATGACATGCCCGGACTTAGTATCGACTTGGTGGTACACAAGTTGCCTATCTATCCTGAATGCCGGCCAGTGAAGCAAAAGTTGCGAAAATTCAAAACAGACATCAGCGTAAAGATAAAAGAAGAGGTGAATAAGCAGTTTGAGGCGAAGGTCATACGAGTTACTAAGTACCCCACCTGGTTGGCGAATGTTGTGCCGGTCCCAAAGAAAGATGGAAAAACCAGAGTGTGTGTGGACTACAGAGACCTCAACAAAGCCAGTCCAAAAGATGACTTCCCATTGCCAAACATCCACATATTGATCGACAATTGCGCCAAGCATGAGATCGGTTCATTTGTGGATTGTTACGCCGGTTATCATCAGATTCTGATGGACGAAGAAGATGCGGAGAAAACTGCTTTCATTACACCTTAGGGAACGTATTGCTATAGAGTGATGCCGTTTGGGTTAAAGAATGCCGGAGCTACTTATATGAGGGCAATGACCACGATGTTCCATGACATTATGCATCGAGAAATTGAAGTGTATGTGGACGATGTCATCATAAAGTCCAAGAAGCAACAAGATCATGTGAGGGATTTGAGGAAGTTTTTCCAGAGACTCCAGAGGTACAATCTTAAACTCAATCCTGCGAAATGCACTTTCGGAGTACCTTCAGGGAAGATGTTGGGGTTCATAGTGAGTCGGGGGGGTATTGAACTAGATCCATCAAAGATCAAAGCCATCCAGAGTCTACCTCTGCCGAAGAACAAAAAGGAAGCGATGAGCTTATTGGGAAGGCTGAATTACATTATCCGGTTCATTGCTCAGTTGACATCAACATGTGAGCTGATCTTCAAGTTGTTAAAGAAAGATGCAGCGGTGAAATGGACCGACGAATGTGAGGAAGCCTTCGACAAAATCAAGGAATATTTAGCCAATCCTCCAGTGCTAGTTCCTCCAGATCCGGGACGACCTTTGATCTTGTATCTGACAGTGCTTGACAATTCCTTTGGTTGTGTGCTAGGCAACACGATGAGACGGGCAAGAAAGGGCAGGCTATATATTACCTTAGTAAGAAATTCACATCTTACGAGGTGAAATATACTCAGCTAGAAAGAACTTGTTGTGCATTGACCTGGGTGGCTCAGAAACTGAAACGCTACTTGTCAGCTTATACCACATATCTGATATCATGGTTATATCTATTGACGTATATATTTCCAGAAGCCCATGCCTATAGGAAGACTTGCTAAATGGCAGATTCTGCTTACAGAATTTGACATCATTTATGTAACTCGTACGGCGATGAAGGCGCAGGCAGTTGCAGATCATTTAGCAGAGAATCCCGCGGATGATTAATATAAGCCATTAAAGACATATTTTCCGAATGAGGAGGCAATGAATGTCGAAGAAATAGAACAGGGCGAGAAGCCAGGATGGAAGATGTATTTTGACGGAGCAGTCAACAGTAAGGGAGTTGGTATCGGAGCAGTACTCATTTCGGAAACGGGTCAACATTATCCCGTCACCGCTCAGCTTCGATTTTTCTGTACCAACAATATGGCTAAATACGTGGCGTGTATCTTGGGATTGAGGATGGCAATAGACATGGGTATTCAAGAGATTTTGGTCATTGGTGACTCGGATCTCTTGATACACCAAATCCAGGGAGAATGGGAAACAAGGGATTTGAAATTGATACCTTACCGGCATTGTTTGCATGAGTTGTCCCAAAGATTCCAGTTCATAGAATTCAAACATATCCCAAAAATGCACAATGAGGTTGCAGATGCTTTGGCCACACTATCCTCCATGTTACATCATCCGGACAAAACCTATATAGATCCACTCCATATCCAGGTGCGTGATCAGAATGCTTACTACTTTGCTGTGGAAGGAGAATTGGACGGAGAACCGTGGTATCATGATATCAGGGAATACCTGAAGGCTGGAAAATACCCGGAGCAGGCCACTGGAGATCAGAAAAGAGCTATCAGACGCTTGGCTAATGGCTTTTTCCTCAGTGGAGGAATCATATATAAGAGAACACCAGACTTGGGATTTTTGAGGTGTGTGGATGCGCAACAAGCTGATGAGATTATGATTGAAGTGCATGTTGGAGCCCGTGGACCCCATATGAGCGGATATATCCTAGCAAAGAAGATTCTAAGAGCCGGGTATTACTGGCTCACCATGGAGCGTGCCTGTATCAGGTACGTGAGGAAATGTCACCAATGGCAAGTACATGGAGATGTAATTCACTCACCGCCTTATGAATTGGATACGATGTATGCACCTTGGCCATTTGTTGCTTGGGGCATGGATGTTCTCGGACCAATAGAACCAGCAGTTTCCAATGGGCACAGATTCATTTTGGTTGCGATTGATTACTTCGCCAAGTGGGTTGAGGTGAAGACATTCAAGGCAGTGACAAAGAAAGCTGTGGTCGACTTTGTGCATGAAAATATCATATGTCGGTTCGGAATTCCTAAGGTGATCATCACAGATAACGGAGCCAATCTGAATAGTCACCTCATGGCAGAAGTTTGCCAAAGATTTAAGATCACACATCGCAACTCCATACCATATAGGCCAAAGGCAAATGGGGCAGTAGAAGCTGCAAATAAGAATATCAAGAAAATCCTCAGGAAAATGGTGGAGGAGTCCAGGCAATGGCATGAGAAGTTACCTTTTGCTCTTATGGAATATCGTACAACAGTGCGCACTTCTATCGGTGCCACACCTTATTCATTAGTGTATGGGATGGAGGCTGTTATACCCGCAGAAATAGAGATACCGTCATTGTGGATCATAGTTGAAGCTGGAATAGATGACGAAGAATGGGTAAAAGCCCGACTAGAACAATTAAGTCTGATTGATGAGAAGAGGTTGGCCGCAATTTGCCACGGGCAATTGTATCAACAGAGAATGGCCAGAGCATACAATAAGAAGGTGCGTCCTCGGAAGTTTGAAGTTGGACAACTTGTATTGAGGTGCATCCTACCGCATTGGGCCGAGGCAAAGGGCAAATTCGCGCCAAATTGGCAGGGACCATTCGTGGTATCACGGGTGTTGTCTAATGGGGCATTATATTTGACAGATGTTGAAGGAAAATGCGTAGAGACTGCTATCAATTCAGATGCGGTCAAAAGATACTATGTATGATTCCTTTTCAATTGTATGATTGTATTTTGTTGTGATTTTGGAATTGAAATGACGAAGGCATTTTATTCTCTATCCAAACATTTTATCCATTGACATCTCCTTTGAGCCATGCTTAATATATTCTTTCATACCCCTCTCTCAAGAATCGCTTATAGCGCAATAAAGAAAATGAAAATTGAAAATGACAAAATGAAAAACAAATGAAAAAAATAAAAAAAATGAAAAAAAAAAGAAAAAAAGAGAGAAAAAGAAAAAGGCAAAGAAATCGGGAAAAAATAAAAAAGAAATTCATTAATTGATGGCATAGTAATGAACTACGCCTGACTTGATTCCGAAAGGGTACGTAGACATCCTCACTGAGGTTCAGTCACAACAAAAGAAAAATCCAAAATTCCTCACATATTGAATCTGGGGCAGAAGTTATGTTGAATAATTCCGAGAGTTGTAAATATTTTGAACCCTCGTAAATTTTTTAGCCTTTATACCCTTCTTTCTTAACCCATTCAAAAGCCGCGTTACAGTGCAAAGAAAGACCTTCTGATCAATTCCAAAATGATAACAGATGCAATGAAGGAAGAACAAAACATTGGACAACACACGTGGTATAGAAAACAAAAGACAAACGGAAAAATGAAAAAATGAAAAAATGAGAGAGTCTCATCGGTGAAAACCTTAACCGGCACTGTGAGGCGACTGTGAGTTTGAGAGAAATAAAATGAGAGAGTCTTGTCAGTGAAAACCTTTACTGGCATTGCAGGGCGATTGTGAGGCCAAGAGAGAATAAATGAGAGAGTCCTATTGGTGAAAACCTTTCGAGGTACCATAGGGCGATCAATAAGGATTACCATGAAAGGAGAAAAGGCAACAAAAAATATGATCGGTTTGGGTTGAGAACAATCCGGAGTCAGAATAATGGTGTGAACGAATTGGGTCGGAGTTTAAATACATGGCATGGTCAACGGAATCAGCCAACACACCCAGATAAGTTCTACCACTTCTCCGAAACACCTTTACCCTTTTTCATTTTTTTGCATTTCATTGTTTGCCTTTTTGAGAACTAACTACCAGCTCCGATGATAAAGAACTGAAATAACACTGGATCAGAAAAGGAAAGAAAAGAAGAGGTGGGAAGAAAATAAAGAAGTTTGGCAAACATTGCCAAAAGAAAAGAAAACAAAAAGAGTTCGCAAAAGATAGTCAGCTGAAAGACCACACAGTGGGAGAAAAGCAAAAGAGGAAAGCAATAAGAGGCAGGGACGGCAGATGCCAGTTGCCAGCAGTTTATATCTAATAAATTTTGTTTCATGATTCAGACAGGAACAAATTGTCACTAATCACTTTAAAGTGAATGTGACCAATGTGGAAAGATAGAAAACACCAAAAAGAGAAAGGTTGGCAATAAGTGAAGGAACTCACAAGGAAAAATCATTCAGTCAAAGAAAATACCAAAAAATAAGAGGAAAGTAGCATCCTTAAAATCCATTCCCCGGTTATCAAACTAAGGGAATACTTTTCGGCAAAATTTTAATTTCTTGCATCAGGCGCCCACCTGGATAACAAGGGAATAGTTTTCTGGAAATTTTTAATTTCTTGCATTAGGCGCCAACCTGGATAACAAGGGAATACTTTTCTGCAAAATTTTTAATTTCTCGCATCAGGCGCCCACCTAGATAACAAAGGAATACGTTTCTGCATATTTTTTAATTTCTCGCATCAGGCGCCCATCTGGATAACAAGGGAATACTTTTCTGCAAATTTTAATTTTCTTACATCAGGCGCCCACCTAGATAACAAGAGAATACTTTTCTGCAAAATTTTTAATTTCTCGCATCAGGCGCCCACTTGGATAACAAGGGAATACTTTTTTGCAAAATTTTAATTTTCTTGCATCAGGCGCCCACCTGGATAACAAGGGAATACTTTTCGGCAAAATTTTTAATTTCTCGCATCAGGCGCCCACCTAGATAACAAGGGAATACTTTTCTGAAAATTTTTAATATTCTTGCATCAGGCGCTCACCTGGATAACAAGGGAATACTTTTCCGCAAATTTTAATTTTCATGCATCAGCCGCCCACCTGGATAACAAGGGAATATTATTCTGCAAAATTTTAATTTTCATGCATCATGCGCCCACCTGGATAACAAGGGAATACTTTTCTGCAAAATTTTAATTTTCTTGCATTAGGCACCCACCTGGATAACAAAGGAATACGTTTCTGCAAAATTTTTAATTTCTCGGATCAGGCGCCCACCCGGATAACAAGGGAATACTTTTCAGCAAAATTTTTAATTTCTTGCATCAGACGCCCACCTGGATAACAAGGGAATACTTTTCTGCAAAATTTTTAATTTCTCGCATCAGACACCCACCTGGATAACAAGGGAATACTTTTCTGCAAAATTTTTAATTTCTCGCATCAGGCGCCCACCTTGATAACAAGGGAATACGTTTCTGCAAAATTTTAATTTTCTTGCATCAGGCGCCCACCTGGATAACAACGGAATACTTTTCTGCAAAATTTTTAATTTCTCGCATCAGGCGCCCACCTAGATAACAGGGGAATACTTTTCTGCAAAATTTTAATTTTCTTGCATCAGGCGCCCACCCGGATAACAACGAAATACTTTTCTGCAAAATTTTTAATTTCCTGCATCAGGCGCCCACCTGGATAACAATGGAATCTTTTTCTGCAAAATTTTTAATTTTCATGCATCAGGCGCCCACCTGGATAACAAGAGAATATGTTTCTGCAAAATTTTTAATTTTCATGCATCAGCGCCCACCTGGATAACAAGGGAATATTTTTCTGCAAAATTTTTAATTTTCATGCATTAGGCGCTCAGCTGGATAACAAGGGAATACTTTTTTGCAAAATTTTAATTTTCTTGCATCAGGCGCCCACCTGGATAACAAGGGAATACTTTTCTGCAAAATTTTTAATTTCTCGCATCAGGCGCCCAACTGGATAACAAGGGAATACTTTTTTGCAAAATTTTTAATTTCTCGCATCAGGCGCCCACTTGGATAACAAGGGAATACTTTTCCGCAAATTTTTAATTTTCATGCATCAGGTGCCCACCTGGATAACAAGGGAATACTTTTCCGCAAATTTTAAATTTCTTGCATCAGGCGCCCACCTGGATAACAAGAGAATATTGTTTTGCAAAATTTTTAATTTCATGCATCAGGCGCCCACCTGGATAACAAGGGAATACTTTTTCGTAAATTTTTAATTTCTTGCATCAGGCGCCCACCTGGATAACAAGGGAATACTTTTTTCTGCAAATTTTTAATTTCTTGCATCAGGCGCCCACCTGCATAACAAGAGAATATTTTCCTGCAAATTTTTAATTTCTTGTGCTAGGCGCCCACCTGGATAACAAGGGAATATTTTTCTGCAAATTTCTATTTTTGCAATTTTGGTTTGTGTTAGCTAACATGAGTAACACTGTAACCTAAAAGCCCATACTGGGGCAGAAGAAAAGTTTGTTGTTTTTGTTTTGTTTTGAGTAGGCATCAGCTCGAGGACAAGAAGTATCATTGAAAATAAAAAAAAAAGAGGGGGAAGCAAGAAAAGAAAATCAACAAAAAGAGAGTCAACATCACAGAAAATGAGAGAAAAAGAGACAAGGAGAAGCAAACAAAAAGCTAGAATAGGAATAATTGTAATTGTAGAATCTTAGCTTAGAATAGTTTCTTCATTTTACATTTTCCCCGGTGTAATAAGGAGTAAGTCGACAAGTCTCAACAGTGTCAATGCAACAGTGAGTCTGGTAGTTTTAAACTGCCAGACCTTCCCGAACTACACTGACCTGATTCCTGTTTAGCCCAGGACATGTAGGCAACCTCTAAAGCAGGGTGCGGTCAAAAGGATTTCAAAATGCTTTCACGGAATATGCCAATGTGCAAAAATCTCTCATTACCGCTCACTTGTCTTTGCACTGAAACTCTTCGTGTTCCCGAGCAAAGAAGGGCAGTTGAGAGCACATGATTTTTGCACCGGGCAAATAAGTTCCAAAAATTAAAATATATATTTTGAGTGTAATTGCATGCTTTGTTTAAAATTAGCTACATTTTGTGTGTTTGAATAATTGGAAATTTGAAAAAATCAAAAAAAAAAAGGTTAAGTACTTACATTGTTTGAATTAATTAGTTTAAAAGAAAAATCATAAAAAAATAGCTTTATTTAGCAGAAATTAAGGAAAAAATAATAAAAATTACCAAAAAATGTCAAAAAATTAGTATAAGTAGGAAATTAATTAATTTTTAATAATACAAAAAGAAAAGGAAACAAAAATACAAAAGAAGGTGTTTAAATAATTAAAATACCAGAAAATACAAAAATATATACATAGGTATAATAAAACTGGGCCAATTAAAATCCAATTGTTTGGCCCAGTGAATTAGCCCAAAAAGAGTCAGCCCGTCTGATCCCAAAAAGTCATTTGATCTCAGCCGTTCGTTTAACATCATCCAACGACTGGGAATATTAGTTGAATTAGAGGGATTAATTAAATGTACGAGATCGAATCACGGCCATCCATTTGAAATGATCTAAGGGTCGAAGGCTTTGGTCTCTTGAGTGACTAAGCGACGTCGTTTATGTAACGCAACTAGTGACCGTTGATCTTCATCAGATCAACGGTCTGGATTTCCTTAGTTGCTCCGCCTATAAAAGGCCCTTGTCTGAGAAGGCCGGCCATTTTTCAAATTACCCTAAACCTAGCCGCCTCTAGAACCTTCCCCCTTTCCCTCTTCATCTGCATCTTCAACATTCAAACCCTAGCCGGCCATGGAGGCCACCACCTCCCACGGTGGTCTCCGGCCACCCCCTCACCCTTCTTCTCCTCCTTTCTTTATCTTTCTTCTTCTTCTCCGACCAAGCCTTAGAAAAACCCTAAAACAGACCCTTATTCTTGAACTCTGGTCACCGGAACCTACCACCGGTGACCACCAAACAATGAACCCCCATTCCAAAACAATGCCAATCGGACTACCTTGATCCGATCTACATCCCCACAGCCTTCATTCCCTTCGAATCCACCCAGAATCCCTCGAATATCCCAAAAGAAGTCGCTGGAACCCTAACTCCAGCGACTCAAAACTTGAACCTCTCAAAGACCCAGTCTTTTACCCTCCCCATACACCCCTCTGCAACTAAAAAGCCATAAAGACTTCACCTTGAAGTCTAAAACAAAAGTCAGAAAGAAAAAATGAGAAAAATGAAGGAAAAAGAAATAAAGAGTCTGGAGACTGACAAGGGCGAAAAACGGAAGGGGGAAAGCTCACGGGACAAACCCTGCTAGCTAAGTACCCTTATCCTTCTTTGCTTCTTTACTTTTCTGTTTGATCTAGGTGTCTTTCTTGTTTTGCATGTTTTATCTGTCTTTTTCTGATTCTTGTACTTAGCATGTTAGTTTTAGGGTTTTTATCTGCTTATCTTTTGTTTCCTTTCTTGTTTCTGTTCATCTGCCTTTGTTTCACATCTTATTCTTGTCGGTTTCTCTGATTGCATATGTTTAGTTATAAGGTTTCTTAACCTGTTCATCTTCTATATCTTGCCGTGTTTCTTTGAGCCTGCTAGTGCTAGGGTTTCTGTTTGTTATTTTCTTGTTTTGACTTGTTTCCTCTATTCTATCTATCATGATTCTTTCATCTGAGTTCAAAGATCTTGTCTTTTCTTTGCCATTTTGATTTGTGGTTTCTGATTCATTTCAAAAGCATGACTGTTGATTTTTGTTTATCTCTCATCTCTTATATGTTAAATAAGTCAAAAGTGACTTTGATTCTCTTCTTCTCTTCATTTTTGTTAAGTCTTATAGTTTTGATCTGTTTTGACTCTTATAGCATAACTTCTCTTCTATTGTCATGCATACTCTGTTATCTTTTCATCTTCATGTTAAGTCACTTTTGTGTATTCTTCACCCTTGTCTATAAGTTTCTCTGTTTGGTCTCCAATGTCTCATCTTTAAAAGTAAATATCTCTGTTTGTTTTCAGTCATGCTTTAGTTGTTCTATGATTTCACCGTTTTCCTTTTAGCATGATTCTAGGATTAGTCATTGGATTCTCATGTCTACTTAAGAACTACTACTCTGATCTTTCTCATATCCTGTGGCATTATAGATTCAAAACTCTTTCTTCATCGTCTTCTCCATATATTTATGTTCCATGTTCTTTATCTTGTTTGTCATGACTTGTGTGAAAAGTGGCTTGGTCTGACTGATTTTATAGATCCATAGTTTCTTATGAGCCATGCTTAAATCCTTCTCTGATTGTTTGTGATAGTCCATGCTTCTGTGTGTACCTGTGTCATGAACCTTAGTGATTTTGAAGTTGTTCAATTGTCATATGACTGGAGCTAATAGTAACTAGGTCTAAATTGACATGAGTTCCTACTTTGTCACATGAAATTGGATAATGTGAGTTAATTACTAAGATTCAACCATATCAATTGTCCTTCTGAGTTTTGGTTGATTAATGCATTTTGTTTGATCTTGTGTGCCCCTGTATGCAATACATGTTGAAAATGGCTGAGTTTTTAGTAGTTCTTGTTAAATATGAATATTTGATTAACACTGATCAACCTTAGGGGATTGGTTATAGCTGCTAGTGATAGATTTCATGAAAATGGCTAGTTTTTAAATAAGCTTAAGACTGAAAACTGAACAAAACATAGGATATTAGGTAATATGTGACCAAAAGAGTGGTCAATTTTGCAAAGTTGATCAACTCTACAAGGTCCAAACACACTAGTCCATCTCAAAAGGGGCTAGTTGTGCAAAACTGGTTAAGTCTGCAAATGCAGGCTTACCAAGGCTCATTTGAGCCCTGAGTCTCAGGTGGCTAGGTCTGCAAAGACCTTAGCCCAGCCTATTGATCAGTTAAAAGGCTAGAATATGCAAAAATGGGCTAAGTCGGCAATACTAGACTTGCCCAGGCTCTTTTTGAGCCCTGAACCACAAGTGGCCAAGCCTGCAAAGGTTTTGGGCCCAATTGGGTTCAGTAAATGGGTCCAACTACCCAAGCCAAGTCTCAACTTGAGACTGGCTGAGTTTTAAATAAGTTTAAATACAATAATAAAGCAGGCTAGTCCTGCAATTAGCTTTAAAATGAACTAAAAGGGTTAATTAACTGAAAATGAAACAAAATAAGCTAAGTTTTAAATAATAGAAACTGGCCAGTCCTTAAATGCTAATGCAAGGACTGGCCATAGGTTAGATAAGGCCCAAAAGATGAATACCAGACCTAGGTAGGTCGGGTAAAACAGCCTTTTCTTTAAGGGCATAAAGGGAAACCAAAAAGGTAAAATGGTGAATAGTTTAAAACATATAGGGTTAAGGGAGTCATTTATACCCCTGATTTCTGCAATTTTGCAGAAGTTTAAGGGTATAGTGGTCTCCCTAAAAAGGCAAATCTGTAAAAATCTTTAACCCATAAGGATACATTGGTAAAAAGCCCCGAAAGGGAATCTTTAGAACCTTCCAGCACATGCTGGAAGGGATTTCATAACTGAAATAGGGGTCTAAGTGAAAACTTGATAATTTTAAGAGGCGGAGAAGTGGGATTTGATCCAATGCTTTCTCCCCAAGTCATCAGCCCCTTCCCTTCCTATAAATACTCCTAAAAGAGTGAATTAGGGGATGGCTTTGAAAGAAAAAGGTCAGAGAAATATTAGTAAGATAGCAATAGGCTTCTTCTGCATTTTTCGAGTGAAATTTGGGAGATATTTCATCTGATCTTTTGGGTTTTGCTCGAGTATTTGCCTGGGTTTCTTCTTGCTCTGCTGTTGTTGTGGCTATTCTTATTCATTGACATTCAATCCATCGCTGTTGCATTGCTGTTTGAGTCTTCTACTGTGCCTACTTGCTTAACCTCTAGACTCATTGATTTCTTTGCTGATTCAGGTACTCTTCTATTCGTTAGAAGCTGTAATGGCGAGTTGATTGAATGGAAAATGAAGATTCAGCTTTAATTTTGTGTTATCATGTAATCTGTAGTTTAATGTTGTTAATAGTTGTAGTATTAGTTTAAACTTGTAGTTTATTTGTATTGTAGTGGGTAGTAGTAGAGAAACAAACATAAAAATATTGTAATAGTTAGTGATATAGTAGTAGTATAGTCGTAGTAGCATATCACACTTAGTTTAAATAGGTAAGACCTAAAATATAAGTAAACGAATCACGGTTTCAAATCGTTAATAATTATTGCTTCACAGATAATTTCGTAAACCATTATCACTTAGCTAATGGTTAAACATGAAATAAAAAATGCTAGATCGGTTAGTGAGTTTATAATATGCTAATGAGCTAAGCTGAAGCAAAATCAGTAGTTTAATTATGATAAGTCTTTGAGTCACAAGTTGAAAGTATTTAAGTTCCATTAGTGAATGTTTAAAATGTTTGAACCATGTTCGTGTGATTAATCTACTTGTAAACTAAGGCTCAGATATGATTAAGTTTTAACAAAAGGGAAATAACTAGACAGTGAAATGGCTTAAGCAGGACAGATCTGTGAGGATGAGAGATTTAGTTCATAATAAAACCAATAATATAATTGTGCTAATGTGATCAACTCGTTTAGCTTTTCTAGGTACTGTAAATAGTTAGTTGAATCATTTTAATTTGATCAAATCTCGTAGACAAGTAAGCTGTGTTCTTAAGTCTTTCAACTAATAAGCAATTAGACGTTAGTATAAACTCTTGGTTATGAATTGACAGTCTGTTAAATCCTTATGTACCATAAATAATTGATTTGAAGTTACTGATTTGTGTATTGATTCTCTTTGATAATAAATAAAAGTGCAAGTTGATTTCTGTGTTAATCCCAAATGTCCATTTTCAGTTATTTACTTGCATCCTTATCTGGTCTGGACCTGACTAGTAGCGTGGAGACCTGGACCACGTTCATATGACCATTGGGCTTACAATTGAAAGCCCAGGTCAGGTCTGTTTCTCTAAAGACCTGGGCCTACTTATGGTGTAAAGAAGATCTAGGCCTAATAACACAAATTGACGGGCCTGAAAAAGTCTGGTAACAAAATAGATTAAGGAAAAAACATACATAGAAAATATAGTTGAACAAATAGGATTGGACTTTTAATAAATAATTGGGACGAGCCTCACACGATATTAAATAGCGAGGCCCCCTTTTAGTAATAAGATAACACAATTAGACTCGGGAAGACTATTAGCAAATTCCATAGTCTTACCCAAAACAATTAAAAGCCGATAGACCATTTAAGGCACGATTTAATATACTTTCATATGAACGAGTGTGCACCTGGTGCAACTCAAATCTTAAATCCCAGCAAAGCTTAAATATACCAAAGGTCACAGGCGTACTGGTTGCGGTGTGACTTGAGGTGTGTTTTCGCGATGTCGCAATTCTATAAAAAATATTAAAGTAAAAGCACATACGTATTGCTAAAATCTGTAATGAGTCAAACAAGAGACAAGAATTATGATTGAGCGACCGTGCTAAATCTACGGAACCCGGGAGTGCCTAACACTTTCTCCCGGGTTAACAGAGTTCCTTATCCAGATCTTTGTTTCTGCGGACATTAATAAAAGAGTCAACTTCCTCGGATTCGGGATTAATCGGTGACTTGGGACACCATTATTTTCCCAATTGGCGACTCTGAATAATTAAACAAAAAATCCCGAACCGATTGTCCTTTAAGTGGAAAAACTCCTTCCTTTATGCTATTATATCCGTCTCGGGTATTTGAACATCGAGGTATATCCTATAAACATATTATGTTTTTGGGGTAGTAAAAAGGGAGGTGTGGCAAAAAAAGTAATTACCCGACCTACCTTAGGTCTGTCAAGACTAGGGTAACTTAAATGTATTTAACAGATAGCTCCCTAAGACTTGTCTTTCAAACTTAACCATTCTCAAAACATAAACCTTTTCAATATTAGCCATTTTTACAAATAGCCACTAATAAGAATTCATACTTAGTTTGCAAACATAGCCACAAAAACATTTATACATATAACCTAAGCATACATATGCACTCAAAGGTTCAGAAGAAACTAACATACAAATCAAATTGTAAATATAGCCAGATTCATGTTATTTTGAACAAGTAACCCTAATCTCGACTTAACTTCAAAGTAATCAGAACTAAGAGGGAAAATTCGATAATGGTTGAATTCCCACTAATTAAAACCCTAATCGAGATAGGATATACTGAACCATCACATAAAAACTGCTAATATCATATGATTTACAAGTAGCTAATATCAGAATCCTAAGAAAACTTAGATAATTTCAGGCATGTATGAAATGAGATTCAGGGCTCATATGAACAAGTACGAATCAAGATATAGAATAGAGATAGAAACATGCATAGGATAGATTCAAGTTCTAAGAATGATAAGAACATAAAGAGAGAAGTTCAAATATGAAAACACCAAACAGGGCAGGGTAGGGTACTTAGCTTTTAGGGCCTTTCCCTTTCTTTTTCTTTTTCTTTCTTTCTTTTCTTTTTTCTTTTCTTCTTTTTCTCTTCGTTCTTTTCATTTTCTTGATTTTTCAGAGTTTCAGAGACTGTTGGTCTCCTGAACATCAGATCTTCCAGATAGGGCCTTGGGGATATGATTTGAGTGTGTGAGAGGGGTTTGGGGACTTGGTGTAAGGTTTTGAGGGTGGTATCATTTTTTGGGTACTTGCCGGAGTAGGGTTTCGGTGAGGCCTTTTCGAATATTCGAAGGGTTGGGGGAAGATTTGAGAGAAGCCACCTTGGTGGGGTGGCAGATCGTCTAAAGATGATTGGATAATGTTGAGGTGGGGTACTGGTTTGTACTTTGGTGGTCGCCGGCTAGGGATTCGGCAACCGGAATTTCAAGACTGGGGGAGACTGTTAGGTTTTAGATGGGGTTAATGGTGTTTAAGGTTTGTTTGAAGGTGAGGAGAGGTGTTTGGGGTTTGCCTAAGCCGGAGACGAATGTTTGGGGCTGACCTGCGGTGGTTTCCATGAGAGACGGGGGGAGGAGGATGGAAACCTAGGGCGGCTAGGGTTTTGGTATGAAATGTGAGGGTGTGTGTAATGAGGCGTCTGAAAGGGGAGGGTAGATATATATCAATTGTATATTTTTGATCCTTGGCCGTTAGATTGGTTGAGATAAACGGCCAGGATCATGTGGCCTCAAAACAGTGTCGTCTCTTTTAATGAGGTGTCTCCTTAGGTCCGTTAGATCAAGATATTTGAACGGTTGAGATTGATTGTTTTAAACTATGTCATTTCATTTAAATGGCTCATCAGCCTCGTCCGTCTGATTAATTATAATGAACGGTTAGGGTTAGTCTTTTAAGAGACGTCGTTTCTTTCATGCGGGCACCGCCTTACCTGGTCCGTTGATCATTCTTATCCACAGTCCAGATTAATTCATCTCATACGGTGTCGTTTGGTCTCTCAGCTGGGCAGATCGGGCTTGTTTCATTTGGGCCTGGTTAGTGTGTTATATTTTGGGCTGGGTGTATTATGTATTTGGCCCAAATTATATATTGTACATTGTATTTTTGTATTTTATTATTTATGACTTATATTTTATTTAATTTTCTTGTATTTTCTTTTTGTATTTTTGTATTTTTTCCTTCGTACTTATTTTTCAATTGATATATTTCTTTTTTTTCCATTTTTTGTATTTTCTTTGATTTTCCGATATTTTTTGTATTTTTTTTGCTTAATTTTCCAATTTCCTAGTATTTATTCTACAATTTTGTGACATTTTTCTAATTAATTTTTTTGTATTTTCATTTAAGAATTTATTATTAGCAACTAACAAACACTGGTATTTCACACACAATTCAAAACAATTTGCAAACAAAAAATTATTTTTGTATTTTTTTATATTTTGGAATTCAATTGCTTGGGGCAAAATTTACGTGCTCACAACTGCCCCTCTTTGCTCGGGAACACGAAGAGTTTCAGTGCAAAGACAAGGGAGCAGTAATGAGGGATTTTTGCCCACTCGCATGTTCCGTATGAAGCATTTTTTGAAATGTTTTGACCGCACCCTACTTCAGAAGTTGCCTACAAATCCTGGGCTATACAGGAATCAGGTCAGTGTAGTTCGAGAATGTCTGGTAGTTTGAAACTACCAGGGAAACTGTGATTTCATTGATGTTGCTATTGTTACGGCTGTTATTGCTGACTGACTCCTTATTACACCGGGGTAAGAAAAATAAAGAAGCTAGCCTAAGCTTTGGTCTATGAATTACAAAAAGTCCTTTCTATGTCTTGCATCTTGTGTTGTCTTGATCATTCATCTTGCATCTTTCTTTTTGTTTGCATGTTCCATTCTTTGATAAATCTTCTGTTTGTAACTTGCTTCAAACATATTGCTTCCTTCCATTTGTATGACTTCAACAAAAATGTGTTTTTTCCGTTTTCTGGTTGGTACCTGCTTATTGAGAAAAACAAAGAAACTTTTTCTTTTGCCCCGGTATGGGGCTTTCAATATATCATGATGTTACTGGTTAGAAAAGAAAAACTTTTATTTTGCAGAAAGTATTTCCTTGTTATACAGGTGGGCGCCTGAACAGAAATTAAAAATGCTGAAAATATTCCCTTGTTACACGGGTGGGCGCCTGATGCAGAAATTAAAAATGCTGAAAATATTTCCTTGTTATCCATGTGGGCGCCTGATGCATAAATTAAAATGAAGAAAATATTCTCTTGTTATCCAGGTGGGCGCCTGATCCAGAAATTAAAATAAAGAAAATATTCCCTTGTTATCCAGGTGGGCGCCTGATGCAGAATTTAAAAATGCGTAAAATATTCCCTCAGTTTGATAACTGGGTGTAACTTTGAAAAATAAAAGATAATACCTCCCTCGTTGTTCGGGTAGGTTCCTGATTATTGAGTTCTCCATCGCAGATTCTCTACTTTATTACTGCTTCTTTTTGATTGTTTTCTCCCACATTGGTCACATTTACTTTAAAGTGATTAGTAAGAATTTGAATCATTTGTCCATGTCTTAATCAGTGAACAATTTATTAGTGATAAAATGATGGTTAGCAACTGGCATTCTTGCTGGCCTTGCTTTCACCGTCTGCCTCATCTTTCTTTGTATTGCTTTGCCATTTTTCCTGATCGTCCTTCCCAATTCTTCCTTGTGATTCCCTTTTGTTTTTCTCTTTTTATTTCTTTTATCTTTAATTCCCTTTGACTATATGATCGCCATGTGTTATTTTATTTTATCTTTTCCTTTGAAGGGCCCAGTATTATTATGCCATTCAGCATGAGAAGTTGGGAGTTAGCTTTCAACTGGTAATTGGTTTTGAACAAGTAAATGAAATGCAATGACCTGAATTTGGGGTAGGGATATTCTGAATTAAAAGACAGAACTTATCTGGGTATGAAGGCTTATTGCTTTGACCATGCCATGCATTTGAATATCTGACCCAGTCTGTCCAATCAAATCGTTGCTGACTTAATTTCTCCTTTCATCAACCCAAACCTTTCTTGTCTTGCCATCTACTTTTCATCGGGTCATTCCTCACTTTCGTCTTATGGTACCCGTGAGGGTTTTCACCAATAAGACTCTCTCATTTATTTATCTCTCAACTCACATTCGCCTTATGGTGCCCGTAAGGGTTTTCACCGATAAGACTCTCTCATTTATTTATCTCTCAACTCACATTTTCCTTATGGTGCCCGTGAAGGTTTTCACCGATAAGACTCTCATTTATTTATCTTTATTTTTTCTATCTCCAAACTTCCGGGTATTGTCCATGATGTGTTTCTCTATCTTTCCATTGCATTGTCATTTTTTTGAAATTAATAAGAAGGTCTTTCTTTGGGCTGTAATGTGGCTTTTTGATGGGTTTAGAAATAAGAGTGTAAAGGCTCAAAAATTTAAACGTGGGTTCAAAAAATAATTACAACTCTCGGAATCATAAAAACATAACTTCTGCCCCAGTTTCAATATTTGTGGAATCTTTGATTTTATTTCTGTCGTGACTGAACCTCATTGAGGCTGCCTGCGTACCCTTTCGGGATCAAGTCGGACGTAGTTCATACCCTAAGGTTTCTTCGTCATTTGACTTTTTCCAGATTTTCTTCTTTTGTATATATTTTTTTCATATCTTTTCTTTTTTTCTTCTTTTTTTTTCTAGTTCTCTTTCTTTTTCATTTTTTTCACTTTCAATCTTCTCTTTTTTTTTTCTTTTTTTTCATCATTCATTTTAACTTCATGGTTGATTCCGAGAGAGGGGTATGAAAGAATAATATAATAAGGCTCAAAAGGGGTAGCAATGAGTAAAGTGTTTGGATAGAGAAATAAAATGCCTTCATCATTTCAATTTCAAAATTATGACAAATACAATTGTATACATGAAAAAGGAATCATACATAGTATCTCTTGACTGCATCGGAGTTGATAGCAGTCTCTACACATTTTCCTTCTACATCTGTTAGATATAAAGCTCCGTTGGACAATACCCGAGATACCATAAACGGCCCTTGACAATTAGGCGCAAACTTTCCTTTTGCTTCGGCCCCAGTGTGGTAAAATACGTCTTAGCACCAATTGTCCAACTTTAAATTTCCGTGGACGTACTTTCTTGTTGTATGCTCTGGCCATCCTTCGTTGGTACAGCTGTCCATGACATACTACTGCTAATCTTTTTTCATTGATCAGGCTCAATTGCTCTAACTGGGCTTTTAACTATTCATCATCATCAATTTCAGCCTCAACTATAATCCGGAGAGAAGGTATTTCAATCTCTGCAGGTACCACTGCCTCCGTTCCATACACCAATGAGTAAGGGGTTGCACCAATTGAAGTACGCACAGTAGTACGATAACTCATTAGAGCAAATGGTAATTTTACATGCCACGGACTCCTCCACCATTTTTCGGAGAATATTCTTATTTGTAGCTTCAACTGCTCCGTTTGCTTTAGGCCGATAAGGTGTAGAATTGCGATGCAAGATTTTGAACATCTGACATGCCTCCGCCATGAGATGACTATTAAGATTTGCTCCATTGTCCGTGATAATCACCTTAGGAATTCCGAAGCGGCAAATGATATTTGTATGTACAAAATCCACTACTGCCTTCTTTGTTACTGCTTTAAATGACTTCGCCTCCACCCATTTAGTGAAATAATCAATAGCTACCAGGATAAACCTGTGCCCGTTAGATGCTGCGGGTTCTATCGGACCGATAACATCCATGCCCCATGCGATAAAAGGCCATGGTGCCAACATTGTATGCAACTCATATGGTGGGGAATGAATCAAGTCCCCGTGTATCTGGCATTGATGGCATTTCCGCACATATCTAATGCAATTTCGTTCCATTGTGAGCCAATAGTATCCAGCCCTTAATATTTTCTTGGCCAAAATATATCCACTCATATGAGGTCCACAAGCTCCTGCATGTATTTCAGCCATGATTGTAGTGGCTTGCTGCGCATCTATGCATCTCAGTAAACCCAAATTTGGGGTTCTCTTGTATACAATTCCTCTGCTGAGGAAAAATCCACTCGCTAGTCACCTTATAGCCCCTTTCTGATCTCCTGTGGCTTGCGCTGGGTACACCCACATCCTCAAATATTCTTTAATATCATGGAACCATGGTTCACCATCAATTTCCTCTTCTACCGTGAAGCAATAAGCATTTTGACCACGAAATTGTATTTGCAGTGGATCTATATAAGCTTTCTCCGGATGGTGCAACATGGACAATAATGTAGCCAGGGCATCTGCAACTTCATTGTGCATTCTTAGGATATGTTTGAACTCTATGGATTGAAACCTCTGAGATAGTTCATGCAGACAATGTCGCTATGGTATCAGGTTTAGATCCATTATCTCCCATTCTCCCTAAATTTGATGTATCATGAGATCCGAGTCACCCATGACCAAAATCTCTTGAACACCCATGTCTATTGTCATTCTTAATCCCAGTATACATGCTTCATACTCGGCCATGTTATTAGTACAAAAAAATCAGAGCTGAGCGGTAATAGGATAATGCTGACCAGTTTCTGAAATGAGCACTGCTCCAATTCCGACCCCTTTGCTATTGACAGCCCCATCAAAGTATAATTTCCAGCATGGATTTTCATTTTGTTCCAATCCTTCAATATTCATTGTTTCTTCATCAGGGAAATATGTCTTCAGCGGTTCATACTCATCATCAACTGGGTTTTCTGCCAAATGATCAGCGACTGCTTGTGCCTTCATTGCAATGCGGGTGACATAAATAATATCAAACTCTGTAAGTAGAATTTGCCATTTAGCGATCCTTCCTGTGGGCATAGGCTTCTGGTAGATGTACTTCAATGGATCCAAACGAGATATAAGATAAGTGGTATAAGCCAACAAGTAATGTTTCAACTTCTGTGCAACCCACGTTAAAGCACAAAATGTTCTTTCCAACTAAGTGTATTTTACCTCGTAAGATGTAAATTTATTGCTGAGATAGTATATTGCTTGCTCTTTCTTCCCTATTTCATCATGCTGCCCCAATTAATACAGCCAAAAGAATTATCCAATACAGTCTGATAAAGGATCAAGGGCTTTCCAGGATCTGGAGGAACCAACATAGGAGGATTGGCCGGATATTCCTTAATTTTTTCAAATGCATCTTGACATTTCTCAATCCGATTCATTGCAGCATCTTTCTTCAATAATTTGAACTTGGGCTCACAGGTTGATGTCAACTGAGCAATAAATCTGCTAATATAATTCAACTTGCCTAACAAACTCATCACCTCTTTCTTGTTCTTTGGTGGGGGCAAGTTCTGAATTACCTTTATCTTTGACGGGTCTAGTTTAATACCACGCCGGCTTGCCACAAACCCCAATAACTTTCCTGATGGTACTCCAAAAGCACATTTTGTTGGATTGAGATTGAGATTGTATCTTCGAAGCCTCTGGAAAAACTTCCTCGAGTCTTTGACATGATCACATTGCTTTTTGGACTTGATAATAACATCATCCACATACACCTCAATCTCTCGATGTATCATGTCATGAAACATAGTGGTCATTGCACTCATATATGTAGCTCCAGCATTCTTTAACCTAAACGGCATTACTCTGTAGAAATATGTTCCCCATGGTGTGATAAAGGCCATTTTTCTACATCTTCTTCGTCCATCAAGATCCGATGATAATTCGCATAACAATCCACAAGAGAACCAATCTCATGTTTGGCACAATTGTCAATAAATATATGGATGTTTGGGAATGGAAAGTCATCCTTCGGACTGGCTTTATTGAGGTCTCGATAATCAACACACACTCTAGTCTTTCCGTCTTTCTTTGGAATAGGCACAACATTGGCTAACCAGGTGGGATACTTGATGACCCGTATGACCTTTGCCTCAAACTGCTTATTGATCTCTTCTTTTATTTTCACATTGATATCCATTTTGAACTTTCTTAACTTTTGCTTAATCGGCCGGCATTATGGATAAGTGGGCAACTTGTGTACCACCAAGTCAATATTAAGCCCGGGCATGTTATCATAAGACCAAAACAATATGTCTTTGTACTCATGTAATAACCTGATCAAATCCTCTCGGTGTGAAGCCTCTAAGTGAACACTAATCTTTGTTTCCCAAATATTCTCCTCATTTCCCAAATTAATAGATTCCGTCTCATTTAAGTTTGGTTTGGGTTTCTCTTCATAATGGCTCAAATCCTTACTAATTTCCTCCAAAACATCCTTATCCTAATATTCCACTTCATATTCACTTTCAATTTCTTGTATAACTATCCGATTATCAAGACTAGACCAGGAATCCTTCATGCATGACACATCATTAAAATCAGCAAAAACTTGGCTGTACAAGAAAAGAAAAGAAAAAATAAAATAAGGCAACAAAAGTAGAGGAAGAAAAAAATTGCATTTCATTAAAATTTGAAAGGTAACAAGGTTTGAATACATTTGACCAAACGGAACATAGTATTACAACTTTTAAAATAAGACAGTTTTGAAAATGGAATATTAAAAGCTAACTACCACAACTACCTCCTGATTGGAAGAGGAGTAGCTTCCCAGTTATTTAGCCTGGTCTGGGGTCCAACAAATTGAACATCCATCTTGCTTGTTCCCTCGTTTTCCTCTATCATATTCACGCCTCCAAACAACCTCTCAAACCTTGCTAATAGCTCTTCATCTGGCCTTATCTATGGATGGCCCGGCATGACAGTTGTCGAACGTCTTTATGTACCAGGCTTGACGAAGGAGTAGGACAGTTTTGGGGAGGGTCCACCTTTTCATTTTCAATCTTTTGGCTCTCTGTATATCAGCGATGGTTCACTTGAAACCCAGGCCGAATGTATTAGTGCTGCCTGCAAGATCAACTGGTTGTGTTATACCCTGTAAAGCAACTCCTAGACATTTTCCCGGAGAGAACCCATTCTTTATCATTTCCTTGGCAACCATGACCACTACAAGGGTTACTTTGGGTACTGAGATGCTTTCTCCTTTAGATATTTTGTTCACAGTCACGGTGCCCATCACTTGGTACACCCAAGGATCTTTGTCTCCTTCGACTTCTTCGAATGGTGTGATAGCATTGCAAACACTATCTTCATTGTGCACTACTATCTCTTGCTGATTCCATTCAAACTTCACCAGCGTGGATCCATGGACGTCCTAATAGGAGGTTATAGGACACAACAACTTCCAACACTTGAAACTCCATGGTGAACTCCACCGGTCCGATAGCGAGTTCTAGAATGATATATCCCACAGTGTTCTTTCCACCTCCGTCGAACCCCCTCACACATATGCTGTTTCTGTGAATCCTTTCATGATCAATCTTCAATTTTCCAGGAGTAGACAAAGGACAAATATTAGCACTCGATCCATTATCGACCAAGACACGAGTCACCACTGATTCCTCACACTTTATTGTGATATATAACGCCTTATTGTGCTCTGTTCCATCTAGTGGTAGCTCATCATCTGAGAATGTTATCCTATTTGCCTCAAAAAATTTGTTTGTAATCTTCTCCAAATGACACATCGTGATCTTTTCTGGTACATGAGCTTCATTTAGGATCTTCATTAACGCCATTCGGTGTTCATCGGAATGAATCAATAGAGATAGCAAAGATATTTGAGTCGGTGTCTTCCTTAATTGCTCAACTATGGAGTAATCTTGAGCTTTCATTTTCTTTAGGAACTCCTCGGCTTCTTCCTCGGTTACCGCTTTCTTCAATGATTTGAATTTGCTTTCACAACTTTTGCTTTTCTCAAATCGTCAGGAGCAAAATATCGCCCAGATCGGGTCAGACCATGAGTTTTGCAGATTTCCCCCTTGACTTCTTTCCCTTTGTACATGACAGTTACCTTGTCATAATTCCAAAATATAGCTTTAATGTTTACAATCGGCATCTGAACAACTGGCTTGATAACAACTGGTTCTATATGTGCCCCTTTCACAGTCAATATGGGCTTCACCCCAGGTACTATTACTTTTACCGGCTCAGGCTCAATCATCACTGATGGTTGTTTTGTTGGTGGCTCGACTGACACTTTCTTATCCCTGACTTTCTCCTCCATCTTGTTGTTTGCTTTGATTGTCATAGCAGTCTGAGAGGGTTATTTGTAGCTTTCTCCATGTACTAGCTCTATCATATGTGTTTCATGATGCACCGGCAAAGGATTTTACGTTATGTTAGGAGTCTTGGGTGCTTGCACCTCAATTCTTCTGGAGTCAATGAGTTCTTGTATCGCAGACTTTAGGTGCCAACATTTCTTCGTGTCATGTCTCGGTGCCCCAGAACAATATTCACAATGGATGGATTGATCTATGTTTCTCGGTGGTGGGTTAGGAATTTTAGGCTCAATGGGACTCAACATCCCCAATTGTCTCAATCGGTGGAAGAGGCTAGTATATGATTCTCCCAGAGGAGTGAATGTTTTCTTTCTATGAGCCCTGTCGCTTTTAACTTCAGGGTCAGGACGGAACTGGTTCGGTTAGGATTTCTGTAGGTTTTTTATGGTGGGTAGGTATTTTGGACATGGTAGACATTTTGAGAAGCCGGGGCTCGCCATGAAGGAGGAGGCGGTAGGTAAGATTGGGCATGCTAGACAGAGAATTGAGGACAAGTCGGAGGGTAATAATTTTGAGGTGGATTATACGGTGTTGGTGGGTATGGTTGATATGGGCGAGGCTGATGATGATATGGGTTGGGGCCCCGGGACCAAGTTCTTCCCTCTGTAACTGCCACTTCTTCTTTCTTTTTCTTCCCCTTTTATCCTCTCGTCCTCATCTGAATTGCTTGATTTGTAGCCTTGATAGTAACTCATAATCTTGTTCGTTTTCAAACCTTCTTCCACAAAACTCCCCATCTTCACTACCTCATTAAAGGTCTTTCCGATTCCAGACACCAGATGCCCATAGTATGTCGGCTCCAAAGCTTGTAAGAAACAATCTACCATTTCTCTTTCTTTCATTGGTGGATCCACACGGTCTGCCTGTTCCCTCCACCTAAAACCGTACTCCCAAAATCTCTCTCTAGGCTTCTTTTCCATTTTGGTCAATGACAATCTATCAGGGATGATTTCCAGATTATATTGAAAATGGTTCGCAAAAGATTGAGACAAATCGTCCAAATGAACCATCGGGTATGATCTTGACGGGTGTACCATTCCAATGCTGAGCCACTGAGGCTTTGACGGAAGTAGGCCATAAGTAGTTCATCCTTTCCCCTAGCTCCACGCATTTTGCTGCAATATCCTTTTAGATGGGCCACTGGATCACCATGGCCATCATGCATGTCAAATTTTGGTATTTAAACCCAGCGGGTAGCTGTACCTCGGGGAACAAACACAAGTCTTTGTATGCCACACTAACTTGGCCTCCCAGAACCTGCATATTGCAAAACGACTGCTCAAGGCTCTTCATTTTTCTGGCCATCTCCTCTTGTTCAGGGTTTCTAGCAGGTTTCTCCTCCTTGGTCATATCGATAAGTGGGGTGTAAGAATAATGTTGTCTGAAGGTGGGTTCTGGAGGGTAGTAATGATTATCCTGGATATGAAATACAGGCTCACTAGAGGATTTATGTAAAGTAGCTGGTGGTGGTGCCACATACACGAGAGCGGCCAGGGGTGGTGGTGGTGGAGCTTGTTTAAGCAGTGAGGGTGGTATTTGTGATGTAGTGGCATAATAGAGTGGGTAAGTAGGGTATGTAGAAGATGAGTTCATGGTGGGTGGATATTGGTTCGGGTTTGATGGAGGAATATATGTGGGGTTGGCTGGGTAAGTAGGTAAGCGTTGTCCCCTCGACCAAGCCTGATACATTTCTGACATCTGCTATTTAAGCTTATACACTTCTTCCTTCATGATATTCACATCTATTACTTCCTTCTCCTGCATGGAATCCATGATTGTCGGCTCAATTTCTTGGGTCACTGCTTTTGTCATGCTTTTAGAACGAGTGTTGTAGTTGTGATGTGCCAGAATGCCAGTTGCTAACTGTTTTATCTGATACTCATCAACGAAAAAAACTTTTTAATTGTTAGATCATAATAGATAATCATCACAAGTTTTAAAAACACAACTTTTGCCTGGCAATTATGCGTCATCCCGGCATTATTGTCTTTCTTTAGACCCGCCAATTCTTTTTTCGGCTTTTCTTTTCTTTTGTTTCCACCATTTTTTCATTTTTTTCATTATTTCTTTTTCTTTTTCTTTTTCTTTTTCTCTTTCTTTTTTTTCTTTTTGTTTTTCAATCCGATATGTTTGCCTATCACACAAGCAATTACATGCGAGACATCGTTCGGTCTTACCGCCGGCCTATATGCTAATTCCTTTTGGAGTTTGTCCAGGTCGGTCATCACTTGTTTCACAAAGATCATTGTTGCTGAAGTAAATGTAGACTGGGTTATATCTTCGGACAGTTGGCATTTCCGCGTAATGTAGTGAGCAATGTTGAAAGTTCTTTCCCTGATGATCCCTTTCTCTTGAAGCAACCTCCCAACAGTTCGGCACGAGCATCCAAGATTTGCTGGCTCGTTTTTTTAGTTGTTGTAGCTCCAATTCTAATAGGGCCATGGCCATGTAGCAATGCTCACTCTCTATATAAAATTCTTTTGTTTGTTTGCTACTTTTGACCTTAGCCGTAACAATCTTCTTCCTTAGTCGGGCTACTTCAACATTATGCTCAAACTTTAAATGTCGGATCATCCGAGCTCTTTCTTCGGCATTTTTGGCCAATTGTTTCTGAACACCAATTAATTCCTTCTCAGCTTTATCTAGATCAAAGCTGTAATCGTTTACCTTGCGCCGTAAATTATCAATTAGCTTTTCATCCCGGGCAAGTCAAATTGGGGGTTTGGTTGTTGTTCTCATCTTAGGAATCTGAGTCTTCAATATTTCATTTTCTTTCCTCAGCTGTTCCTTTTTACCCTCATCGACTGTTGCTTGTAAGCTACTTTCAAATTTGAGGTCCTAAAATTGTTTTTCCAACATGCTGATTATGGATCGATATTCATTCTCCTTGGCCAGCCAATCCCATCGTTCCTTCGATAGCTCGGCAAATTCTTGAATATGAGGTCTCTTCATCGGTCTCTCATTCTCAACATCTCTAAAGTACCATGCGGAATATCCCGGTGACACTTCACCTCTAGCCCGATCTCTCATACAGGTGTCCACTTTCAGACATTGGCACTCATTCCATATTTGCCAGATTTTTGCTTCCGGGAATTGCCCATAGGGACTGATCTCTATTGCTTGAAGGCTGAGGTCCCCATCTTTCGGCACAATCTGATATCTTATGAGTTGCTGTAGTACTCGATATGGCGCATAAGTTTGGATACTCTTGAAACCCATTAAAAGAAAATACGACCCTTCTGTTGACTAATACATGACTTTATTGAGGGGCAACCATCCATATACACATTCTATCTGGCTAGCAGTCAGCGATCGGAATTATGTGATCCAACATTTGAACCTTTTGGCAACTTGGATTATTTTGTCCTCAAGTAGAATTCTTTTATACAAGTCATTTCAGACGATCCATAGCTCGAAAACTGAGGGTGGTGGCATAAATGCTCTATCATCCACATCTGAAGTAGTAAATTACATCCCTCGAAGAAATCTCCTAACGTTTTGCAGCCAGTGAGAGCACGGAAGATATCAGCCACTATCATTGGTGCCAATGTACTATTGTCCTATGTAATGAGAGTACTGGCAACTCTGATGTCGATGTTCCCGTCTTTCCTTGGAAATATTATTAACCCCAGAAAGGCTACCATAAAGGCAAAATGCCTGTTTTCCTCCCATTTAGCCCGGTTCACTTTGCTGTAGAGTTTGTTCGCTGGAACATTGAATCCTCCAATATGGCCATAGCTGCAGTATATAAAGTTCATGGTGCAAAACCCGTGGACCAAATCTTCATTGTGAACATTTCTGGCTATCTTTAAGGAGTCGAGGAATCTATGCATGGTGATGGCCCTTGGAGCAACCGGATACTTGTCTTTTAAGGGAAACTCACCCTTTCTGATGTAGTTAGCAATTTCCTCCAATGTCAGAGTGAGCTCAAAGTCCGATAAGTGGAGCACATTGTGTGCGGGATCCCAGAGGGCGACTAAGGCTCGAATAATGTCACCTCGAGGTATGATATCAAGCAGCTCGGTAAGATCTTTCAAATATTTCTTGACCCAATCTTGTCCATCTTGACCTAAATCATTCCACCACAATCGTAACTCCAAAGGGATCTTATTCATTATTGAAAAGGGTTCATTTCATATTGTGCTCATCCTCACATTTATTAAAGGCTATATAAGCTCATATTATTTGACTCAAAAACAAAAAAATCTTTTTCAAAGAAAATTTTCATTATTTCAAAAGAATAAACCTTTCAATATCTCATTCGGAAATTTCAAGGCTATTATTATTTAAAGAAAATGACTTCAAAAGCGGATATTTTTGCACAAACAGCCTTCCGGCGTCCTTTCGGAACATTCGGGTATATTAAAAAACGGCATCAATTTGATTTTATTAAAAACTAAAAATTTGACATTTTTTGTTATTTTTTTTTAAAAGGGGTGGTTGTACCCATCACGGGTTGCCTACGTATCTCGCCTAGTGGTGAGAATCAAACCAGCAAAGTTCGGTCAAATTATTTTTAGACCGACCATTTCGACAGAAATTATTCCGACTATTTTTAAACTTTTTCTTTTGTCAAAATTTCGACAGCGTTTTGTCAGTATTTAGGTATTGCTATTCTATAAATTGCTATTTTTCTCTCTTTTTGTTTTCAGGTATTTAGCCGGTCAGCATAATAATCCAGGATAAATAAATGCAACATATAATCATGCTCGATCTTTGATATCCGGGTCACCTGTCCTAGACGGACCCAACCCCTGTGTTGAGTCCCCTAAGTCAGATATGATGCAAATAATCATCCTAAATCTAGGTTCAATATCCTGATTTTCAATGGCACTAGATTGTGTACCCGAGCGGACAACTCGAATCGAGGAGGGGGCTACATACCGGGGACCCGCGGGATCGTCCTGCTTTGTAACTTTTTCGGCCTCTATTTCTTATAGGGTATAACTTAACAGAAAGGGGAGTCTCAACCAGTAAGCACATCCACGGAGGTAAGAAGAGAAGGGTTTTCAGCACAATTTTATATATACAGTTCACGTAATATCAAAGCGGTAAACATATAGCACATAGATCAAAGCATATAATGAAATCAGATATAAACAAAAACAACAATTTAACTAAGCTCGAATTCTTAAACCCTGAACCGAAACTATGGGTTTCTTATCCCCAGTAGAGTAGCCAGAGCTCTCGCACCTCCTTTTTCTCTATCCACTATTTACCCAAAGGTAATGTGCCACTAGTTACTACTACATAACGGGAAGGGATATAATAATAATAATAATAGGGAAGGACTTTTTCCAATTAAAGGACAATCGGAACGGGATTTATTTATCAATTTTCAGAGTCGCCGCTTGGGAAAATAATGGTGTCCCAAGTCACCGGTTTAATCTCAAACTGAGAAAATTATGACTCTGTTTAACAGTATGTGAAACTAGAAATCCGGATTAGGAATTCTATTAACCCGGGAGAAGGTGTTAGGCACTCCCGGATTCCGTAGTTCTAGCACGGTCGCTCAACTGCCTTATTTGTTTTTATCTGATTCCCTTATATGTTTTAGTTTTTTCAAGTGTTATTAATGTCCCGCTTTGTTATTTTTAAAGACTTGCGACGTCACAAAAACGCATTTCGAGTCACACCGTAACCAGTACGCTTGTGACTTTAGTACATTTCAGCTTCGTTGGGATTTGAGATTTGGGTCATATAAATGTGCATCCGCATTAGGAAAGTAATTTTATTAGTCGCTCCTATAATGTCTACATCTTAATTAACTTTGGGAAAGACCGTGAAATTTGCTAAATGATCCTTCCGAGTCTATCATTTTACATTGAAGTCCATTTGGCGGGCCC
Organism: Nicotiana noctiflora; assembly: GCA_032618575.1. Lineage (NCBI taxonomy): Eukaryota > Viridiplantae > Streptophyta > Magnoliopsida > Solanales > Solanaceae > Nicotiana > Nicotiana noctiflora. The sequence continues at coordinate 178,613 of JASVEL010003005.1, forward strand.
CGTGTATTTTCATCTTTGGAACGAGGCTCATCCCTTATTTTTAAGGTCCAATTCGTTGCATATACTATGTTTTCTATTTTTGTTTTTTCTTCCTAATTCATATCTGTTTTTATGTTATTTTTTAAACTATAATATTAGAGTCCAGGACATTATTCATTATTGGGCCTAGACTTTGGAATACTTTAACCGTCCATTACTAGAACGATTGGGAATCTGTAGCCCAATATGTACTACTGTGTCTACTTGAGAACATAGACATTACGTTAATCAGACCTGGGCCCATACTCATGACTAGGCCCAGACTATAAAGCTAAAGAAAGAGCAGACTAACAGTATTTGAACAAGCATTAATCAAATGGCAAAGATGTCAATGAAACCATATTATTTCAAAAGGTACCAAGTTACATTTAGATCACTACTAGTTTCAGTATCTAACAATCAATCAAAATTTCTAGAACTGTAATTTGTATTAGTACTATTATTCTATGTGTCAGATTCAGATACTCGAGTAACTATCATGATTTTAGTTGCAGAATTTATTTTTGACACTTTATTTTTTAAAACTAAAGGAAAACAGTGTTGTAAGACTACCTAAACATGCTTGAGTTGTTAAACATTATAGAAGTTTAAAAGCAAAATCTATATATAAATCATTTTTTAAGTGAAGGCAGGCGATAATACAATTTAAACTTATAAACTACTTATTTCCTTTTAGATTAAATTGATCCAGATTCAGAGTTTAACTAACAAGAGTAGCTAGATGCCAGCTTATACGTCGAGTTTCAGAATCGTACTTATTTACCTAAGTGTGTTAGCTTTATATTAACTTGTTTTAGTTTTGAATTTACGTGATAGATATATTTAACTACTATATTAACTACTCTACTCTAATCTAGATCGACCTCATATAGATGTTAATTATTACAAATATTCCTAATGAATTACAATGATTCTATGAGTTATAACTACAACTAAAGAGAAGAAACAGAAATGACTATATCGAGAATCCATTTAACTTCATTCCTTCATCATAATTTCAATTACATCTTCAGGAAGCAGAAATGTACCTGATCAAACGAAAATAAATTGATGAGTTCTAAGGAGATGAGGGACAGAAGCAGTCAACAATGGTAACAGCGTGATGACCCGGCCCGTCATCATGTGAGTTATCACCCTGTTACCCCCGTTATATGCTTGTTGATGTTGTAATATGCATGTTGGGTGAGTTTGAGTCAATCCGGGTTGAGTTTGATTGAAATTGAGACAGAAAGTCTCTTAGAAGAAGGAATAGTTGGGAAAAGTCAACTAGACATTGACTATTTAGTTAGAGGACTCGGAATCGGATTCGGATGATTCGATTAGTTCCGGGAGGTGATTTGTGACTTGGGGGAACAATCGGAATTGAATTTGGAGGTCCGATGTAGAAATAGGCTTGAATTGGCTAAGGTTGAATTTTGACGAAATCCGGACGGTAGGTGAGATTTTGATCCGGGAGTCGGAATGGAATTCCGACAGTTGCAGTAGCTTCGTTAGGTGATTTTGGATGTGCCTGCAAAATTTCAGGTCATTCGGAGGTCGTTTGGTCGGGTTTTTGATCGAATAAGAATTTGGAAAGTTATAGTTAAACTTAAGCTTGAATTTGTAGAAAAGGGACGATTTTGATGTTAACGATAGAGTTTTGATGATTGGAACAAGTTTGAATGATGTTATAAGAGGTGTTAGTACTTTTGGTTGAGGTCCCGGAGGCTTCGGGGTAAATTCGGATGCCCAACGGGTCATTTTTGGAAGATTTTTTGTAGTTTTGAGCGTAAATGTAATGATCCAAAGGTCTATTTTTAGTTCTAGATATCCAAATTTAACTTCGAGACTTCGAGAATTTAAATCATGAATTATAGGACTGATCTGGAAATTTTGGTTTAATTTCATCAAGTCGCGATTGGGTTTTTGACGCGATATGTGAGTTAATTGTTTAACGAGCGAAATTGGTATTTCACTTAGCAAATGAGATCCAAATTCAGTTTTGTTTGAACCACTGGATCCGTATCAAAATTACGGAGTCATAGGAAAAAGAATCGTCGAATTCCGAGTTCGTATGATTGAGTTATAGCATTTTTAGTGAAATAAAAAGCTGCTGCAATTTTCTGGGGCAAATCTGGTATGAGTTTCATGTGACCGAGCTCGAGGCTATATATACATGTTTGTTGCAATGAGCAACTTGAGTCGATGTGCATTCCCTTTTACTAGATTTATGCGTGGATCGGGTGGCACGCCGCCACATGTATAGTATCTGGATCGGGTGGCACGCCGCCACATGTATGGTATCTGGATCGGGTGGCACGCCGCCATAGGATGCTATTAGAACGGGTTGCGCGCCGCAACAGTGTGATGTAGGAAATATAGCTTCCTATATGTACCTTGTATACAATACTTCCTCTCTTCTGAGGAATAGTCCGTATTGGGTATCGCTCGGGGAATAGCACATCGGTTGTGTCCATTCAGGATTCGATAGCATATACTAAATGTATCATCGCGTGTGATTGATTGCTTGAGTTCAGACCTAAATAAGTGTGTGGCTGACCGTTTTGAGCATTGCGACTTGAGGTGCTCCATGAGTAATAGTGTTTGGATAAAATCATGAGTTGTGGCAAGGCCACATGATGTTATGACCTTTCGAGGAGGATTCAGGTACTCTAATTCTATGATGTGAGACGAGAATCTCAGTTATGTGTTGTGATGGTATGGAAGAATTTGAATTATGGCTCTTTGTGCGAATCAGTTGTCATGATTCAAGTGTGTTCAGATCGTTCTTATTGGAGCCTGTGTTGTGCTCGTTGTGGCCTAGGCCGATGCTGAGGTGTCATGTTACCAGTGTGGTGTGTTATAACCGAAATGATTATTCAAGTCATTAATGAGAGCGAGCATATATGATTTCAGCTCGTTAGAAAGGTAATATCGAGGTTTGGCTCCGAAACTTATTGTGGTATCAATTTTAAAAGGGAAATAGATTCACGAATGGTTGACCCGAGAGATGGGTTCGGTATATCGCGTGCTTCAGTTGCCGTGGGCAGGATATGAAGGTGTTGGAATAAGACTCTATCTAATGAGAAAGGTTCTTTCTGCTAGTATTTGGTTATTGTGGCCAGTTGTCGTGATTAGAGACTATCGTATCGAGTGATCGGGTTGTTTGATACATCATGTGATCTCACCCGGAGTGGTGAGTTGGCTATTATAGTTGGATCGTGTGTACTCTGAGTATAGATGTGGGATTCAGATTGGTATATGATTTCGGAAAGTGCGATGTGGTTTATGGTTCAGTTAGACTGTGGAAATTCAGCTATACTATGTTATCGGACTTATGAAAGATAGGGTGAAGTGGTATCGCCCCGAATATATGCTTGGTAAGGTCATTCGGCTATTGGGTCACTTCCAGTAGACCTCTTGGTCCGCTCGAGGACGAGCGTTTGCTTAAGTTGGGGAGAATGTGATGACCCGGCCCGTCATCATGTGAGTTATCACCCTGTTACCCCCGTTATATGCTTGTTGATGTTGTAATATGCATGTTGGGTGAGTTTGAGTCAATCCGGGTTGAGTTTGATTGAAATTGAGACATAAAGTCTCTTAGAAGAAGGAATAGTTGGAAAAAGTCAACTGGACATTGACTATTTAGTTAGAGGACTCGGAATCGGATTTGGATAATTCGGTTAGTTCCGGGAGGTGATTTGTGACTTAGGGGAACAATCGGAATTGAATTTGGAGGTCCGGTGTAGAAATAGGCTTGAATTGGCTAAGGTTGAATTTTGGCGAAATCCGGACGGTAGGTGAGATTTTGATCCGGGAGTCGAAATGGAATTCCGACAGTTGCAGTAGCTCCGTTAGGTGATTTTGGATGTGCCTGCAAAATTTCAGGTCATTCGGAGGTCGTTTGGTCGGGTTTTTGATCGAATAAGAATTTGGAAAGTTATAGTTAAACTTAAGCTTGAATTTGTAGAAAAGGGACGATTTTGATGTTAACGATAGAGTTTTGATGATTGGAACAAGTTTGAATGATGTTATAAGAGGTGTTAGTACTTTTGGTTGAGGTCCCGGAGGCTTCGGGGTAAATTCGGATGCCCAATGGGTCATTTTTGGAAGATTTTTTGTAGTTTTGAGCGTAAATGTAATGATCCAAAGGTCTATTTTTAGTTCTAGATATCCAAATTTAACTTTGAGACTTCGAGAATTTAAATCATGAATTATAGGACTGATCTGGAAATTTTGGTTTAATTTCATCAAGTCGCGATTGGGTTTTTGACGCGATATGTGAGTTAATTGTTTAACGAGCGAAATTGGTATTTCACTTAGCAAATGAGATCCAAATTCAGTTTTGTTTGAACCACTGGATCCGTATCAAAATTATGGAGTCATAGGAAAAAGAATCGTCGAATTCCGAGTTCGTATGATTGAGTTATAGCATTTTTAGTGAAATAAAAAGCTGCTGCAATTTTCTGGGGCAAATCTGGTATTTTCGCTTCTGCGATGAACAGTACCCGCAGAAGCGGGTGAACAGTGATTTTCCGCTTCTGCGATGAACAGTTCCGCAGAAGCGATGAACAGTGAAATCGCACCTGCGGTGAACAGTAACCGCAGATGCGAAAATCGCTGGACATTTAATTTGGGGCAATCCGAGATGTTTCTTCATTTTTGGAGCTATGGAGCTCGGATTGAAGCGATTTTCGAAGCGATTTTCACCATATGGATGGGGGTAAGTGTTCTCTATCCAAAAGTGATTATATTTAATGATTCCATGGTTATTTTCATCAAGTATTAGTGAATCAAATGGAAGAAATCGGAGAAATTTATAAACTTTTCAAAAACGAAAATTTAGCATTTGAAGGGTCATTTGTGGTCCGATTTGGGAGTTCTTGGTATGTACGGACTCGTAGAGAGACGAGGATTCCGAAAATATGAGTTTCGAAATTTTTCGAGATGTGGGCCTGGGGCTCAGGTTTTGCCAATTTCGTGATTTTTGATATTTTTCGAGTTCTTTCGATTGGGTTATGTTCCATTAGCCTATTTTGATATATTTGTACTGATTTTGGCTAGTTTTGACATGTGTGGATGCCGGTTCGAGGAGCTAAGGCGTCGCGGGCATGAAGCTTCTACCGGTTCGAGGTGAGTGGTAGTAGTAAATAATGTACTGAGGGTTTGAAACCCCGTACTAGCACTTCACAGTGCTATATTGAGATGAGACACGTGTTCTATGACGGGCGTGGTGACATTGTGATTGGGGGTTCGGACTTAGTCCTTCCCGACTAATAGTATACTGTGTGTTATGACTGATAATAAGTTTATAACTGTGCAATTGGGCTGATAGCCATGTTTGGGGCCTTGTGCCGATCTGTAGAGCATTAGGGAACCTATAGAGCTAGGTGACCCTTATATCGTGTTGGAAACATACACTCAGCCGTAGCTCTAGCTGTATAGCATAATATGATCATGTATTAGATGTGTATATTGAGAGAGATTATCTAGGGTGGAATTTCCTGTTCTAGCTGAGTGGGCCTGAAAGGCCAAGTCTATACCGATTGAGATAAGATAGGGTCAAGGACCCACTATGAGATGTTATATTGGGCCTGAAAGGCCAAGTCTATATTGACTGAGACAGGGTCAAGGACCCACTGTGATATATTATATTGGGCCTGAGAGGCCAAGTATATACTGACTGGAATAGGGTCGAGGACCCATTATGAGGTATTATATATATATACCTATATTGGATCGGGCTGCACGCCGCAGCAGTATATATATATTGGATCGGACGCACGCCGCGATAATATACATGTAATATACATGTGGGACGGACCGCACGCGCGGTATTATTGCGCTTGGGCTGTAGGAGCCCCTCGGTAGTCTGAGTCTGCACACGTTCTCGGTGAGCGCGGTGTATTTTATGGGATCGGGCTGCACGCCGCGGTAGTATAGAGATATATACATATATATATATATCGGGCTGCACGCCGCGGTAGTATAGAGATATATACATATATATATATATTGGATCGGACTGCACGCCGCAGTAATACATGTGTGGATCGGGCTGCACGCGCGCAGTATTATAGTGCTTGGGCCTAGGGAGCCCCTCCGAAGTCTGTATACACCCCCAGTGAGCGTCGTCGACGTTAAATGGAGCGGGGCTGCACGCCGCGGCGGTATATGTATTGGAGTGGGCTGCGCGCCGCAGCGGTATATGTATTGGAGCGGGTTGCGCGTCGTAGCATTATACTTATTCATATTCATATATATACTGAAATATTTATATGTTATAGACAGATGTATATGTCTCCATATATTGTGATGGATGTATACCGTAGTGGTACGAGCGAGGATGTGGTCAGTGTGGGACCTAGATGAGATAGATGTGGACTGGAGATCAGAGTACTCATTATAGTGATGACTAACCTGTGGGGGTTGCCTTAGAACTGTTTAGTGATAGTACAGGAGTTCTTATTTTTAGTTATTGTTTATTATTGTTACTCACTGAGTTGAAATATACTCACCCCACTCCCCTGCACTTTTTGTGCAGATATACAGGTTCAGGAGGGCAGTTGAGCTATCGCAACTGCTTTATTATCCCCATTCTGTGGAGACTTCGAGGTAGCTGCCGACGTCCACAGTACCTGACCTCTTTCTTTTTATCATTTTGTTATCTCCATTCCGGTTAGACTTGATTGTGTAGTAGATCTCATTTGTAGAGGCTCAGACTTGTGACACCACGATTTGGTTGGGACTGTGTTCTTGTATTTCATTTCTACACTTCTTGATTTGTTATGAAAACAGGCTAATCACGCCGATTAATTAGTATTAATTATACTTGGCTGGTAATTGGATAAGATGGTTGGGCTTGCCTAGCAATGTGTTGGGCGCCATCACGACCGGGATTTGGGGTCGTGACAAGTTGGTATCAGAGCCTAGGTTAACAGGTCTCGCGAGTCATGAGCCGGTTGGTAGAGTCTCGTGGATCGGTACGGGGACGCCTGTACTTATCCTCGGGAGGCTGCAAACCTTTAGGAAAGTTTCAAATTCTTGGAATTCTCATCGTGCGTGTTTTATTCAACTTGAGATGTAATTCTTGAAATTCCTCCTGCACATTGATGCGCGCACTCGAGTGCTTAGTGATAAATTTGCCTTGATGGCTTATGATTTCTCGATTAAGGGGCGAGATGTAATCTCCGTAAGTTTTATGTTGGGCCGGTCTGAAGGACTTGAGGCCGAATATTTGCATATGGCTTGAGCACCGAGGTGCTTATTTTACGAGCTGGTATTATGAACTTATATGTTTAGTATTGTCCTTGATTGTGGGAATGGCGGCTAGATAGCTATGTAATGAGTATGTTGGTACTGTGTAATGTCTATGGCAATGGAAGGTATACAGAAATATTAAGTAAAGAAAATGTTCTTACTTGGTGGAATAGCCCAGATAATGGAGGGTTGAAATGTATTTTCTATGTGTTATGATTCAAATAGGTGAAACGCATGTCCACGTATCAATTTTGATAATATAATACATGTGGTATTGAGATTAATATTGTTGATATACATTGTGATGCTTTGCCAATTTGTGGACGTGTCGTTAGCATGATTTTGGTGGTTCTCCGGCAGGTGGATAGGCCCAATTACAAAGGAAACTCTGCCGAAATTTTTGAAAATTTTGGGACTTAAAAAAAAGAAGAAGATGTTGTCGCCTAAGGAATGGGCTTAGCTGTTGCGTGTGAATTAATACGAGAATTGCAAAAGAGTTAAGATTTCCGATGATTCGAGTCTCCGCCAAAGTTTGTAAATAGCTCGAGTTTAATCTCACTATAACATTGGAGCATCAATTGAGTAAGAATGCTATGAGTGGATAAAAGTGCTTTGATGTATGGCTCCGAGCCAAGTTGGGGAGGTTGTTATTGACTAACTGATTGCACTATTGTGTGCTCTGATGGTTCTGTCCCCAAGCATGTTGGGAAAAATTCTGACGAAGGTTATGGTGCTTCGTAGATGTGAGAAAATACTAGGAGGTTTTGAATGGCTTTCGTGGTATGAATGGACGCTTGAGGTGCGTTATGTAATCATACGGTGAAGCACGGAATCAGGCATAGTGATTACTATGTTATGTATGTGTTGGAGACTAGAAGTTCTCGTAACCCGCCTACGCAGCGGTGGTATATCGTGTGTATCGGCACAGTTTAGCGGTTATCGGAAAATTGGAAGCCCTAGTGGCTATCTCGTCACTTGATATGACGAATTTGAATAATGATATATGATTGCAGGCTGGTTGTCATAAGTCAGACTGTCTAGATTAATGTGATATGTACTATGTCAGAAACATGTCGCAAACTGCATGGCAGAGCGCATCAGATCATGCTCCAGCAGGGTGGATGTACCCTAGAGCCAGCGGGCGGTTGGTAGGTATTGCTTTGCTAGTTGGGCCTTCGTGGAGGATGTCAGTGTAGAGGTATCTACCATTGATTCAGTTCCGGTATTGAGGAACTTTGTCGGATGAGTTTCATGTGACCGAGCTCGAGGCTATATATACATGTTTGTTGCAATGAGCAACTTGAGTCGATGTGCATTCCCTTTTGCTAGATTTATGCGTGGATCGGGTGGCACGCCGCCACATGTATAGTATCTGGATCGGGTGGCACGCCGCCACATGTATGGTATCTGGATCGGGTGGCACGCCGCCACAGGTATGCTATTGGAACGGGTTGCGCACCGCAACAGTGTGATGTAGGAAATATAGCTTCCTATATGCACCTTGTATACAATACTTCCTCTCTTCTGAGGAATAGTCCGTATTGGGTATCGCTCGGGGAATAGCACATCGGTTGTGTCCATTCAGGATTCGATAGCATATACTAAATGTATCATCGCGTGTGATTGATTGCTTGAGTTCAGACCTAAATATGTGTGTGGCTGACCGTTTTGAGCATTGCGACTTGAGGTGCTCCATGAGTAATAGTGTTTGGATAAAATCATGAGTTGTGGCAAGGCCACGTGATGTTATGACCTTTCGAGGAGGATTCAGGTACTCTAATTCTATGATGTGAGACGAGAATCTCAGTTATGTGTTGTGATGGTATGGAAGAATTTGAATTATGGCTCTTTGTGCGAGTCAGTTGTCATGATTCGAGTGTGTTCAAATCGTTCTTATTGGAGCCTGTGTTGTGCTCGTTGTGGCCTAGGCCGATGCTGAGGTGTCATGTTACCAGTGTGGTGTGTTATAACCGAAATGATCATTCAAGTCATTAATAAGAGCGAGCATATATGATTTCAGCTCGTTAGAAAGGTAATATCGAGGTTTGGCTCCGAAACTTATTGTGGTATCAGTTTTAAAAGGGAAATAAATTCACGAATGGTTGACCCGAGAGATGGGTTCGGTATATCGCGTGCTTCAGTTGCCGTGGGCAGGATATAAAGGTGTTGGAATAAGACTCTATCTAATGAGAAAGGTTCTTTCTGCTAGTATTTGGTTATTGTGGCCAGTTGTCGTGATTAGAGACTATCGTATCGAGTGATCGGGTTGTTTGATACATCATGTGATCTCACCGAGAGTGGTGAGTTGGCTATTACAGTTGGATCGTGTGTACTCTGAGTATAGATGTGGGATTCAGACTGGTATATGATTTCGGAAAGTGCGATGTGGTTTATGGTTCAATTAGACTGTGGAAATTCAGCTATACTATGTTATCAGACTTATGAAAGATAGGGTGAAGTGGTATCGCCCCGAATATATGCTTGGTAAGGTCATTCGGCTATTGGGTCTCTTCCAGTAGACCTCTTGGTCCGCTCGAGGACGAGCGTTTGCTTAAGTTGGGGAGAATGTGATGACCCGGCCCGTCATCATGTGAGTTATCACCCTGTTACCCCGTTATATGCTTGTTGATGTTGTAATATGCATGTTGGGTGAGTTTGAGTCAATCCGGGTTGAGTTTGATTAAAATTGAGACAGAAATTCTCTTAGAAGAAGGAATAGTTGGGAAAAGTCAACTGGACATTGACTATTTAGTTAGAGGGCTCAGAATCGGATTCGGATGATTCGGTTAGTTCCGGGAGGTGATTTGTGACTTGGGGGAACAATCGGAATTGAATTTGGAGGTCCGGTGTAGAAATAGGCTTGAATTGGCTAAGGTTGAATTTTGGCGAAATCCGGACGGTAGGTGAGATTTTGATCCGGGAGTCGGAATGGAATTCCGACAGTTGCAATAGCTCCGTTAGGTGATTTTGGATGTGCCTGCAAAATTTCAGGTCATTCGGAGGTCGTTTGGTCGGGTTTTTGATCGAATAAGAATTTGGAAAGTTATAGTTAAACTTAAGCTTGAATTTGTAGAAAAGGGACGATTTTGATGTTAACGATAGAGTTTTGATGATTGGAACAAGTTTGAATGATGTTATAAGAGGTGTTAGTACTTTTGGTTGAGGTCCCGGAGGCTTCGGGGTAAATTCGGATGCCCAACGGGTCATTTTTGGAAGATTTTTTGTAGTTTTGAGCGTAAATGTAATGATCCAAAGGTCTATTTTTAGTTCTAGATATTCAAATTTAACTTCGAGACTTCGAGAATTTAAATCATGAATTATAGGACTGATCTGGAAATTTTGGTTTAATTTCATCAAGTCGCGATTGGGTTTTTGACGCGATATGTGAGTTAATTGTTTAACGAGCAAAATTGGTATTTCACTTAGCAAATGAGATCCAAATTCAGTTTTGTTTGAACCACTGGATCCGTATCAAAATTATGAGGTCATAGGAAAAGGAATCGTCGAATTCCGAGTTCGTATGATTGAGTTATAGCATTTTTAGTGAAATAAAAAGCTGCTGCAATTTTCTGGGGCAAATCTGGTATTTTCGCTTCTGCGATGAACAGTACCCGCAGAAGCGGGTGAACAGTGATTTTCCGCTTCTGCGATGAACGGTACCGCAGAAGCGATGAACAGTGAAATCGCACCTGCGGTGAACAGTAACCGCAGATGCGAAAATCGCTGGACGTATAATTTGGGGCAGTCCGAGATGTTTCTTCATTTTTGGAGCTATGGAGCTCGGATTTAAGCGATTTTTGAAGCGATTTTCACCATATGGATGGAGGTAAGTGTTCTCTATCCAAAAGTGATTATATTTAATGATTCCATGGTTATTTTCATCAAGTATTAGTGAATCAAATGGAAGAAATCGGAGAAATTTATAAACTTTTCAAAAACGAAAATTTAGCATTTGAAGGGTCATTTGTGGTCCGATTTGGGAGTTCTTGGTATGTACGGACTCGTAGAGAGACGAGGATTCCGAAAATATGAGTTTCGAAATTTTTCGAGATGTGGGCCTGGGGCTCGGGTTTTGCCAATTTCGTGATTTTTGATATTTTTCGAGTTCTTTCGATTGGGTTATGTTCCATTAGCCTATTTTGATATATTTGTACTGATTTTGGCTAGTTTTGACATGCGTGGATGCCGGTTCGAGGAGCTAAGGCGTCGCGGGCATGAAGCTTCTACCGGTTCGAGGTGAGTGGTAGTAGTAAATAATGTACTGAGGGTTTGAAACCCCGTACTAGCATTTCACAGTGCTATATTGAGATGAGACACGCGTTCTATGACGGGCGTGGTGACATTGTGATTGGGGGTTCGGACTTAGTCCTTCCCGACTAATAGTATACTGTGTGTTATGAATGATAATAAGTTTATAACTGTGCAATTGGGCTATAGCCATGTTTGGGGCCTTGTGCCGATCTATAGAGCATTAGGGAACCTATAGAGCTAGGTGACCCTTATATCGTGTTGGAAACATACACTCAGCCGTAGCTCTAGCTGTATAGCATAATATGAGCATGTATTAGATGTGTATATTGAGAGAGATTATCTAAGGTGGAATTTCCTGTTCTAGCTGAGTGGGCCTGAATGGCCAAGTTTATACCGATTGAGATGAGATAGGGTCGAGGACCCACTATGAGATGTTATATTGGGCATGAAAGGCCAAGTCTATATTAACTGAGACAGGGTCAAGGACCCATTGTGATATATTATATTGGGCCTGAGAGGCCAAGTACATACTGACTGGGATAGGGTCGAGGACCCATTATGAGGTATTATATATATATACCTATATTGGATCGGGTTGCACGCCGCAACAGTATATATATTGGATCGGACTGCACGCCGCAGTAATATACATGTAATATACATGTGGGACGGACCGCACGCCGCAGTATTATTGCGCTTGGGCTGTAGGAGCCCCTTCGGAGTCTGAGTCTGCACACATTCTCAGTGAGCACTGGTGTATATTATGGGATCGGGCTGCACGCCGCGGTAGTATAGAGATATATACATATATATATATATTGGATCGGACTGCACGCCGCAATAATATTTGTGTGGATCGTGCTGCACGCCGCAGCTTTCTGGGAGACTTCGAGGTATGATCTGCTACGTCCGCGGATCCGGAGTGCTTGGGCCTAGGGAGCCCCTCCGAAGTCTGTATACACCCCCGGTGAGCGCCGTCGACGTTAAATGGAGCGGGCTGCACGCCGCAGCGGTATATGTATTGGAGCGGGCTGCGCGCCGCAGCGGTATATGTATTGGAGCGGGTTGCGCGTCGTAGCATTATACTTATTCATATTCATATATATATTGAAATATTTATATGTTATAGACAGATGTATATGTCTCCATATATTGAGATGGCTGTATACCGTAGTGGTACGAGCGAGGATGTGGTCGGTGTGGGACCTAGATGAGATAGATGTGGACTGGGGATCAGAGTACTCATTATAGTGATGACTAAGCTGTGGGGGTTGCCTTAGAACTGTTTAGTGATAGTACATGAGTTCTTATTTTCAGTTATTGTTTATTATTGTTACTCACTGGGTTGAAATATACTCACCCCACTCCCCTGCACTTTTTGTGCAGATATACAGGTTCAGGAGGGCAGTTGAGCCATCGCAACTGCTTTATTATCCCCATTCCCTGGAGACTTCGAGGTAGCTGCCGACGTCCGCAGTACCTGACCTCTTTCTTTTTATCATTTTGTCGTCCCCATTCTGGTTAGACTTGATTGTGTAGTAGATCTCATTTGTAGAGGCTCGGACTTGTGACACCACGATTTGGTTGGGACTGTGTTCTTGTATTTCATTTCTACACTTCTTGATTTGTTATGAAAACAGGCTAATCACGCCGATTAATTAGTATTAATTATACTTGGTTGGTAATTGGATAAGATGGCCGGGCTTGCCTAGCAATGTGTTGGGCGCCATCACGACCGGGGTTTGGAGCAGAGAAACACCAACAAACAATAGCAAGAAATAACACAGCAACTCCCAAGCTTAATAGACAAACATCAATCAACTCGAGAACAATCAGAAATCCAAGCTAGTTGAGATAACACAGCAGAGAAACACCATCAAAGATCCCAGGAACAATTCTCGAATCGAATACTAAGTAAACAAATAGTATAAGTGAAGTCTTGAACTCTAGAGAATTTCCCAGCCCCCAGAATTTAAGTGAACTTATGAACTTCAGAATTCAGAACATGAACTCTTCAGAATTGGAACCCATAATTGAGAATCCAACAAAATGTTCAACCTCAAAGAATTTTTCGAAGCCAAAAGCCCCTTTAATTGTAAAATTCAGAACCCTTTAATTAAGGCTTGTAATAGCCTATTTTAGTGATTTTGGGGGAAATTTCAAATAAGTTAATTCTATTTCCCTCCCCTACTCATTTCAATTAATTACATTAAAGTCTATCAAAATATCCCTTGAACCATGCTAGAAGGTTCTCGGCTGTTCTTTTGTGTTCTATTAGGCAGGTTTTAATTAATTACCCTCACTTGCTAAGGTTTATTACACAATTACCTTATAGCTCTACCTTGTATACCCCTTATTATTCAAATAATTTCAGAAAAACCAGACACTAAAGTCATTTTTGTCCCCACAAGCTCTATTTAATCTACAAGAATATCATTTACCCTTCCCCTTTTAACCTTTGCATTTTATTGTAATTACCCGACCTACCTTAGGTCTGTCAAGACTAGGGTAACTTAAATGTATTTAACAGATAGCCCCCTAAGACTTGTCTTTAAAACTTAACCATTCTCAAACTATAAACCTTTTCAATGTTAGCCACTTTTGCAAATAGCCACTAATCAGAATTCATACTTAGTTTGCAAACATAGCCACAAAAACATTTATACATATAACCTAAGCATACATAAGCACTCAAAGGTTCAAAAGAAACTAACATACAAATCAAACTGTAAATATAGCCAGGTCATGTTGTTTTGCACAAGTAACCCTAATCACGACTTCAAATTAATCCGAACTCAGAGGGAAAATTTGATAATGGTTGAATTTCAACTAATTAAAACCCTAATCGAGATAGGATATACTGAACAATCACATAAAAATGGCTAATAGCATATGATTTACAAGTAGCTAATATCATAATCTTAAGAACATTAGATAATTTCAAGCATGTATGAAATGAGATTCATGGCTCATATGAACAAGTACGAACCAAGATACAAAACGGAGATAGAAACATGCATAGGATAGATTCAAGTTCTAAGCATGATAAGCACATAAAGAGACAAGTTAAAATATGAAAACACCAAACAGGGCAAGGTAGCGTACTTAGCTTTTAGGGCCTTTCCTTTTCTTTTTCCTTTTCTTTCTTTCTTTTCTTCGTTCTTTTCTTCTTTTTCTCTTCGTTCTTTTCATTTTCTTGATTTTTCATAGTTTCCGAGACTATTGGTCTCCTGAACATCAGATCTTCCAGATAGGGCCTTGGGGATTTGATTTGAGTGTGTGAGAGGGGTTTGGGGACTTGGGGTAAGGTTTTGAAGGTGGTATTATTTTTTGGGTACTCGCCGGAGTAGGGTTCCGGCGAGGCTTTTTTGAATATTCGAAGGGTTGGGGGAAGATTCGAGAGAAGCCACCTTGGTGGGATGGTAGATGGTCTAAAGACGATTGGATGATGTTAAGGTGGGGTACTGGTTCGTACGTTGGTGGTCGTCGGCTAGTGTTCCAGCGACCGAAATTTCAAGACTGGGGGAGACTGTTAGGTTTTACACGGGGTTAATGGTGTTTAAGGTTTGTTTGAAGGTGAGGAGAGGTGTTTTGGGTTTACCTGAGCCGGAGACGAAGGTCTGGGGCTGACCTCCGGTGGTCTCCATGAGAGACGGGGGGAGGAGGATGGAACCTATGGCGGCTAGGGTTTTGGTATGAAATGTGAGGGTATGTGTAATGAGGCGTCTGAAAGGAGAGGGTAGATATATATCAATTGTATATTTTTTATCCTTGGCCGTTGGATTGGTTGAGATGAACGACCAGGATCCTGTGGCCTCAAAACAGTATCGTCTATTTTAATGAGGTGTCTCCTTAGGTCCGTTAGATCAGATATTTGAACGGTTGAGATTGAATGTTTTAAACTATGTCGTTTCATTTAAATGGCTCATCAGCCTCGTCCGTCTGATTAATTATAATGAACGATTAGGATTAGTCTTTTAAGCAACATCGTTTTATTCATGCGGGCACTGCCTTACCTGGTCCGTTGGTCATTCGTATCAACGGTCCAGATTTATTCATCTCATACGGTGTCGTTTGGTCTATCAGCTAAGCAAACCGGGCTTGTTTCTTTTGGGCCTGGTTAGTGTGTTATATTTTGGGTTGGGTGTATTATGTATTTGGCCTAAATTATATATTGTATATTGTATTTTTGTATTTATTATTTATGACTTGTATTTTATTTAATTTTCTTTTTGTATTTTGTATTTTTTCCTTTATACTTATTTTTCAACTGATATATTTCTTTTATTTTCTATTTTTCTATTTTTCTTTCATTTTTTGATATTTTTTGTATTTTTTTTTTTGCTTAATTTTCCAATTTCCTAGTATTTATTCTATAATTTTGTGACATTTTTCTAATTAATTTTTTGTATTTTCATTTAAGAATTTATTATTAGCAACTAACAAACACTGGTGTTTCACACACAATTCAAAATAATTTGCAAACAAAAAATTATTTTTGTATTTTTTTATATTTTGGAATTCAGTTCCTTTGGGCAAAAATCACGTGCTCACAACGCTAGACCCAAAATATCATTCTTTAACATCCAAACAAGACTCCAAGAGCCTATCTAGAAGATCAAGGTCAAAAAGAGACTCAAAGTCTCTGAACCACTGGAAAATCGAGAAAAAGGAAGAAAAATGAAGAAAATAAAGGAAAATAAGAGAAAGAAAAAAGAAAGAAAGGAAAAATGAACGCCAAAAGCTAAGTACCCTGAACCCGTTCTTGTTTTTGTGCTTCACTCTTTTTATATTGTTATCTGTTAAAGCTTGAATCTATTGCATGTTTAGAAAATATCTTTGTGTATATTTGAAATCGATTAAGTATTCTCTTGTTCTGATTGTAGCTATCTGTTAAATCGCATGTTGTTAGTTGTTTGATGTTCTTGTGTAATAGATCCTTTCTCGGCTAAGGGTTTTGATTAATTATGATTCAACCACTATCAATTTATCTCTTTGAATTCTGATTAATCAAAATTAGTTGTAATTAGCATTATATGTGCAAGACTACTAGAACTGGCTATTATTGCAACGCGGTCTAAATGTTTGGTTCTTCTGAAATTCTGAGTACTTAATCACAATAGGGCTATATGTGCAAATGATTAATGTGGCTATTATTGCAACACAGTGTGACTTCTGACTTGTAAAGTCATTTTTGGCTATTTTTGTAAAGTGGTTAACTCTAAAAGGGTTTTACTTAGGCTAAAATTGGTTAAAATATAAAGTCAAGTCTTAGGGGTTATATTTTAAATACTATTGATTACCCAGGTCTTAATAGACCTAAGGGTAGGTCGGGTAAATACTTGTAAAACATACGGGGTAAAGGGAATAGAAAATGGTAATGCTGAAGATGACTTAGAAGTAATAAGAGCATAAAACACAATTGGGTCTGGTTTTGGTGTAATTAGTAGAATAATAAGGGGTGATTCAGGCATAGTTAAATGGTAAATAGGTAATAAACCTTAACAAGTGAGGGTGACAAAGGCATTAACGCCTAATAGAATGGTATAGAATATCCTGGAACCTTCTAGCAGGGGTTCAAGTGTATTCTTATCAAAAGTAGCTTATACTTAGCTGATATAAATCAAAAAGTGTAGGGGTGGGAAATCTGAATAACTAATTCAAATTTCCCTTCCATTCTACTCTATAAATAGGCCCTTTCAGGCATGATTTAAGAGGTTCAGAAGTTTATATACACTGAAACATACCAAATACACACTAAAATACTGTTGATTTTCACCTACTGCTAGTTCGAGTGATATTCTGGAATTTCTGTTAGTTGTTCTTCACTGGTTTTGATCGAATTCGCTGGGTTTTCCTATTTGTTTGGTTGAATTGCTGGGTTATCTATTCTGAAGTTTGGTAACTGTTGCTGTGATAACTCGCTTCTAGTGTTGTTGATATCTAGTTGCTGCAATTGCTATTTTTCCTTCCTCTCCACCTCTAGAACTCATTGTTTCTGTCACTTGAATCAGGTACTCTACTGCGCCCTGGAGCTGTAATTGAAATGAAAATGAAGGAATGAAAATTTGTTGTTTAATTTCATTTGTAATTGTATTTCTATATTTTGTAGCTAGATATGTAGATTTTTATGTAATTCGTGTAGGAATTGGGTTGTAATAAGTATTGGACTATACGTACTCAATTTAGTTTAGAGTAGTAGTAGATAATACTGTAGCAAATGTATTAAACAGGTTAGTCAAATGATCACTTAGATCTAAAACTAAAACTAGTTAAAAAAAAACCTAGTAAATTCGTTTATGAATTTATAACTATTATAAAATTAGGCGTGTAATACTGGTATTTAGATGTTTTTATTAATTAAGTTTTGAATCAAACCCGATTAATTCGCAAAGGCATGAGTAGTTAAATTTGAAATTGTGTTACTGTTTTATCATTATTGAAACTGGTTCAGCAACAAAACTTGCTTTAAACTCTCTGATTTGGCAATCTGAATATAATTGTAATTTGAACATGCTTTAGTTAAAAAGTGTAGAATGTTGTTTTTAGTTAAATAAAAGCAGATAAATAATTGTGTAAGTAGTATTTTAGCCAATAAATAAGCTGTAGATCTGACTCTGTAAATTTAGAAGTTAAACAATAATGAGTTGATTGAAACCGTGTGTCCACATTCTTAGTTAGTTAATTATATTAAAACCAACAGTGTTCAAAAGTTGATTGACGTTAATTGAAACAGTTAATTGTTAATACTGAGTTATATTGTTCATAGTGTTGTTATAAAATGTTAATTAGCCCTTATCCTGCTTTAGATATAAATGATTCGGGCCTAATTGTGAATTCAGGCCCAGATCAAATTGAATTAGCATTCATGCGTGTGAACAGAAATGGAAATGTTAGTTGGGCTCTAGACATCTAGTTGCACATTGGTGCATACTGATAAGCTAGTTCAAAGTTCAGGCCCAGTAATGAATAATGGCTTGGATTCTAATAATTAATAATATGAAACTGCTGCAAAATAGTTAAATTAGGAGGAAAAAACAGAAGTAGAAAATATAGTGCATAAATAGATTTGACCTTTTAAAGGAAAAGAGACGAGCCTCGTTACAAGATGAAAACACACGGGGCCCCCAAATAATAACTAAAACTTTAGACTTTGAAGGATCGTTTAGACAATTTCACGATCTTTCCCAACTATAACAAGAATAGACATCATTAGGCATAATTTAATATACATTCCTAATATGGGTGCACATTTATGTGACCCAAATCCAAATCTCAATGAAGTCGAAATGTATTAAAAGCCGCAGGCGTACTGGTTTGGTGGCCCCAAATGCATTTTCACGATGTTGCAATTCTTTTAAAAATGATAAAGCGGAACATTTATAAATGCACATAAAAACAAAACATATAAAAAAATGGCAAAATACATAACCAGCCCCTTAAACTTGGCCATTTTTTTCATCTGGACACCTAAACTAGCAGTAGTTCCTTTTGGGCACTTTAAGTGAAGGCAGAATACATAACCAGCCCCCTAAACTTGGCCATTTTTTTCATCTGGACACTTAAACTAGTTGTAATTCATATTGGGCACTTTAAGTGAAATAAATTGTGCCAATTAGACACATATTTTGCAGCTCCAAATAAACTAAAACGTGTGTATTTCACTTAATTCATAGTACCCGGCGTATATAATATTAGACAATTTCACTTAAATTTTTGTTTTATTACATTTTTTTTGTAATTTAAAAATTTTACCTTAATTTTTTTTTTTTGCAATTTCAAATTTGATTTTCTATTTTTTCTGCACCACCCGCCCTCCCGCCCCCGCCATACCCCTAGACCCCCCAGCCCCTTCCCCCCGCAAAAATATTTTTTTTTGTAATTTAATTTTTTTTCCTTTTAATTGCCCAGCCCCCCGCCCCCGCCTCCTACCCCTACCCCTCCCCCCACAAAAAAATATTTTTTTTACCTTAATTTTTTTTTTTTTGCAATTTCAAATTTCTATTTTTTTATTTTTCTATACCACCCAGCCCACCTCTACCCCAAAATTTAAAATATTTTTAATTTTTAATTTTTTTATTTATTCATTTGAAGATCAAAATTTTACAAGTTCCAAAATTACAAGTTACAAAAATTTAAGTGAAATTGTCTAATATTATATACGCCCGGTACTATGAATTAAGTGAAATACACACGCTTTAGTTTATTTGGAGCTGCAAAATATGTGTCTAATTGGCACAATTTATTTCACTTAAAGTGCCCAATATGAATTACAACTAGTTTAAGTGTCCAGATGAAAAAAATGGCCAAGTTTAGGGGGCTGGTTATGTATTTGTTTCACTTAAAGTGCCCAAAAGGAACTACTGCTAGTTTAGGTGTCCAGATGAAAAAAATGGCCAAGTTTAGGGGGTTGGTTATGTATTCTGCCTTCACTTAAAATGCCCAAAAGGAACTACTGCTAGTTTAGGTGTCCAGATGAAAAAAATCCAGGAGTGCCTAACACCTTCTCCCAGGTTAACAGAATTCCTTGTCTGGATTTCTGATTCGCGGACTGTTAATAGAGTCATATTTCCTCGGTTTGGGATTCGATCAGTGACATAGGACACCATTAATCTTCCAAGTGGCAACTCTGAAGCTAAATAAATAAATCTCGTTTCGACTGTCATTTAATTGGAAAAACTTCTTCCTTTTATTATATCCCTTCCCGGGATGTAATAATTCGGTAAAAAGGAGGTGTGACCACCATACATCTTACGTTGGAGAACACTACCTAACAAAGTCAAGCAATCTTGCTAAAGATAAGTTAATGTGTCTCTCTGGAAAATTGTAAGATTGTTATGACTCTTTTGGGCAAGTTTTTGAAGCATAATATCATTTCTTTCTTTACCTTATTCTGTATCCGCATACCTATATGTAGTAGTTACGTTGTTACCAAATAATTCTTTGTTGTAGTTTTTCGCTCGTTATTCGCGTTAAAACTCGACTAATTTAAACTCGTATTGAGTAAGACAAATTAAAGTTTTACCTATTTAAGAGTAAAATAATTTTAAAATCATGAATCAAATTTCCACAAACTAAAGGTGTGTGTTTGGTACGAAGGTGTGTTTTTTCTTGCAAACAAAAAACAAAAAACAAAAAATCTTTCCGAATAATTTCTTTATTAAAAGGAAAAAAATAGTTTTTTTAGCTATTCTTGGGTAGTCCATTTGAAATAGTTTTTATATTTTATTTTAGAGAGTATTGGATAGTAAAACAAAGTTACTACTTGTTTGACTCGAAAGATAACAAATACTTTGCAAGTAAATACAATCAAAAATAAATCAAGGGTAAATCATAATCGAAAATAATAAGACCTAAAAATGTGAATTATGTATCTTATTGCTTTTGATAAATTGAATATTCTAGAGAGAAATAGATAGAGAGAGAAAGAAAACTTGTATTAGAAAAGATTCGATCCCCTTTACGACATTGAGATTCTCCTTTATATAACAGGAGAACCCCCTCAAAAATAATAAAATAATACAAGGATAGGTCACCTGCTTTCGAGGAGACGACGAGACCTAAGGGCACATTTTCGCTCTGACATTCTTAGGTCGTACCCTCACTTCGACTATTGTTAGTCGTGGGTCATTGCTACCGTAGTGTGTAGAATTTGAACCCATACAGTTAGTCCCTCTGTTCGTTGGTGACGTAACGAAATGCGTCGCCGATGGACGGAACCATGATCCTTTTGCTAGGAAAATTTTGACCATATTTGGAGACGACGACGTGGAGGGGTGATCATTTGAATTTGTTGATATATTGGTGCACAATCCCTTCCTTGAGATGATGTCACTATATGCAGGCGTCATCATTACGAGTGTTCCCGAGGAAGTACAAAAGGTGTTCTGATGCTTGGTTTCCCGTGCCTGTTTGGGTTCTTGCCTCTTCAATTTCAACGTTACCCAACCCTATAAATAGGAAAAGGGTTCGACTCAGTCTAACTTTAGATCACCTGCAAATGTTTTCCAACTATTTCAAGAAAACGCTTCCCTTTTACGAAAAATCACCGCTTCCCTGAAAGTACACTTGTGGTTGTGTAGTACGTCACTCCTTAATCGAAAACCACAACAAAACCTAAACGGAATAACGCTTCGAAAACCACAACATACCACCTCCATCTGGCGGCAATAAGGGAGAGAAAAGGGAGGATCTCACCCATCTTACCGTAGATAACATACTCCCAAAGCAACTCCTTATTAGGAGGGACTTTCAACAGGATTCTCCCAAACAACCTTGAGAGAAATATAAGTTAAAACAAACTGATTTAGATACTCTTCGTGCCTTATATGATATACCCACTCACGTGGAGATAGTTTTAGCGAGAGCAGACTATGCGAACACCTAGAGACCAGGGTAATGTGCGTTTTATGATTATCCCTTTTTGATCGGCTATGGCCTCCCCATTTTTCCATTGGAAAAGAACTCTACCATTTCTACAACCTATGTCCCACCCAACTTACTCCATATACCCTAAAGGTATGTAGGGTAACATCTACAAACGCGGAGCTGGTCGGGCTGGAGGTCTTTGTCCACCATCTATTGCAGCTCCCTGAGGGGCACCATACTGCATCTACAGAATCGTGGCTCAAAGGGGTTAATCATGCAAACCAACGATCGGGATAATCAGGGCTATTGGCGTAGATACTTCTTTATCAATATGGATCACATGGTGTCTAACCCCGTCAGATTCCCTAAGAGGTGGAATTCGAGATGTAAGTATTCCTATCCGCGAGTCATTTATCGTACGTGACTTTAGCGATTCCGATTATACCATCCTTATGATTTTTCTGTTATTTAGCAGCAATAGTTCACGCCCCCCGGTTTATAACCGATATTAAGCAGTGGGTGTTCGGTTTGCTTCCTCTCGCGGAAGAGACCCATACGTGGGCTGAATTCATTGAACGCTACGGTCCCGCGAGCCCTTCAGATATTTTTTCGACTTTAATTAGTCACTTTCACAAACTTTGTCAGCTAAATTATTTTTAATTCTGGGTCAAAGTGCTCCTAAGAGGAGGGGGGCGACATTCGCCTCCTCCCGATCAGATGTTGGTCAGAATGAACAGGAAATACTTTGTGCTTTTGTCAGGGAAGGGGTGACCGTAGCCTCTTTACAAGAGGCTGCTCTTGTTGAGGTGGCTACAAATTAGGCAAGGCTGTCAAAATTGTCTCCGCAACCTGCAGAGAGTCTTCCGAGGGTGAGGAGCCTGAGGAGAGAAAAAAAAGGAGGCTCGTAACGGGTAAGGCGGTGGCGACTGGAGATGAAGAGAGTGACACACCTCATTTGGCCGACGTCATCCATTTGGGGAGGCCGACCAACCAGATAAGTGCTAATAGGTACCAGCTCAGCTTGTGTTGTTGAGGGTGGCTCATCGCCCCTTTTTGGTAAGGCCGCCCATGGGAATGTGGATGAGATGGCGGAAAACTCTACACGCATGGAGATGACAGCAGACGGATCTGGTCACCACATCATGATTAAGGGGCTTACAACTTGTTACAGCACAACAAGCGGACTGCGTTGGAGATGGCCCTACTGTGTGCTGCCCCCGAGCGCAAGATGTTGAGCGCTGTCAGTGATGCGGAGCCATCTCGAAGGGTCGCTAGTGTGGCATTACAAGTAACTTCTCTGTTCTTCCGTGTGTCGTGAAGTTGATTTTAGTGCATACTAACTCACATGCATATATATATATATATATAATATATATATATATATATATATATATATATATATATATATATATATATATATATATATATATATATTTTTTAGACCCTAGTTTTAGAGGTGAAGAGGAGGCGCCGCGAGGAAAAGCAAATGACCATTTTTTATAAGATGGTGAAGAGGTATAAACGGTATCGCTCCAAGAATCAAGCGGCGGCGGATCATTTCCAACAAGATCCACAATTCCAGGTGTTCTGGGAAGGCCTTGAACAAAGGGAGGAACAATTGAGTCGCAGGGCGGCGGAGCTAGAGAAAATAGATGAGGAGTTGGTGAAGGCCGTGGCTCATAATAGCGAGTTGGAATCACTCTTTAAAATGAGGGAGGAGGAGTTGGAGCTCAGTCGTGGAGTGGCGGCGGAGGTAGCCAATTTTCATCGCAGGGGGGTGGCCTTGACAGCCGAGCGAAGCTAAGGCGGCGATCGATGTCCTCAGGCATACTACCCCGCTGCATCCTGGGGACGCGACCCAAGATGCGCATGAGATGTGGATATATGTAGAGGCCAAATTGGACATGTACAAAAACTTCTTGTTGCGGAACCTACCACTAAAGAGGAAGTTCAGGAGCAGTGGCGCGAGGCTCGTGCCGCTCGTGTAGCTTGTGGGTACAGTTATGACTCTCCTGATCGAGAGGGCTACACTTCGGAGGTCGTAAATCGGCTTGAGTCCGACCCATGGTTTAATGAGACTTACCACCTTGGTAGCGATGGTCGAGAAGTAGAGCAAGTGGATGCGATAGTAAATCTGGTGAGGCTTTTTAAAATTTGTATAGGTTTTGCCTTTTTTTCTTTTTGGAATGTAATGGGAGTCCTCCATAGGACTAAATGTTTTTATTTTTTGCCATAGTGAAAGAATTATACTTTTGTCGCTATTCTTTTGTGTTGTTCTTTGTTTATACATTATTTGTCACCATCGAGCTTGGCTGGCGCATTAGTTATGACGGCTTTTGGCCTGTAATATGCAACTTCAACTATCGTTAAAGTGTTATCCATTGTCGTCGAGCGGGGTCGACGATCACTTGCGATGGCCTTTGGCCCATATGATGTAACTTCAGTTGTCGTTAAAGTCTTATCCGTCATCGTCGAGCGAGGTTGACGATCACTGGCAATAGCCTTTGGCCCACAGGATGTAACTTGTTATTCGTCATTGTCGAGTAGGGTCGAATTGTTATTCCTTGTCGTTGAGCAGGGTTGACGATTACGGGCGATGGACCTTGGCCCATAGGATGTAACTTCAATTGTCGTTGAAGTGTTATTCGTCGTCGTTGAGTGATAATAGGTGAATTTGACTATATTTATGCCCTAAATAATCATACTTTATTGTTGTTTTGATATTGTTTATGATGACAAAATACTTTTATTAGTTTTTTTTGGATTTTATAGGTACACATGAGCTAATGAAGACTAAAAGAGCAAGTTTTGGAGTCAAAAGATGGTGAAAAAGGCCAAAGTGTGGTACAAGTTAAGAAACTATGATAAAAATTGCCGGGAGGTGTGATTCCGAGCTATATAGATGTTATGGAATGAATTTAAGTGATTTGGAGCTTTGAAGTCTGAGTAAAAGCTCAACAAATTAAGCCGAGATCGTGTTCGGGGGTCAAATTTGATAGTTCAGTGCAAGCGAATAATCGATGAGGCATATTGCGCACCGTCTAGTAAATTGGACATAACTGTTCGCTCAGAACTCCATTTTGGCTCCATAATATATAGTTGGAAAGCTAACTCAAAAGAGAACAACTTGTAATTTTTGAGTCTTTCCAGATTCCAAACGGAACAGGGCGACAAATCATGGATCATTCGCGACCGCGAATGAACCGCGAAAAAAGAAGCCTGCAGAACATTTTTGAACATCGAGAGCCTAATTTTTCGCGGTCCATTCGCGACCGCGAACGACGCCGAAAATTTGAAGGCTAAACTTGTCAAAACTCAAATTTTGTAACCCAAACCCTCTATATAAGCATAGATTTCGCCCAAGAGAGGCAAGCATTGTATTATTACCTACTTTTGCAAGATTATTAGTAAGAGAGAAGTCTCTCAACTTATTTCTTTCTTTTATATTGATTCTTTGATTATGAATTCATTTATTATTCTTGTTTCTTTGATTATGAGTAGCTAATTCCAGGAAACGCAAAAGAAGGCTGAACCCGAATATGAAGGATATAGTGAAAAAGAAAGTGATAAAGTTTCTAGACACGGGGTAGGTCCCAGGTAAGTTTTCTCACCCTTCTGTGTTGTACATTGGTTATTATGCCATGAGGACATGGCATGATTTTAAGTGTGGGGTGGGAAACTTATCGTGTACATATTGTATATAGTATATGTAGCTATAAATTATATTACCTGGATTGGCCCGATGATGGACACTTGGCGATGGGTTTCTTAAGGGTCAAAATTGGAATAAAAAAAAATCAAAAAATTTGAAAAAAATCAAAAAATATGAGTAGAGGGCTCTTCCGGATGACGGACTATTTAGGACAAGTACTCTTGAGGGAAGTAGTCCATGTAGGAATTTTTCTTTCTTTTATTTTCTTTTTCTAGGTAGTGTATCACCTCCCCCTTGGTTTTTCTTTTGACCACCGTTCTTTTCCAAGGGTTTTTATTGAACCGGGTTAGGTAGAGTTTTCTTTTTAGGATTAGAGGGAAAAGGTTAACATGTAGCCCCAAGTATGCACATTAGCAAAACATAATTGAACTTGAGAATGTATTATCTAAGCTTGACTGTAGATTCTAGGATATGCCTTAAATTGCACAATACAACTTGCTTGAACATTGATAGGACTTTGTAGATGAACCGGATTCTAAATAAGTTGCATGCTATGTGTGTGTGAGATTTTACTTACATTATACTTTTTACATGATACTTAGAACTTGCCTTATGTGTTTGCAAAGCAAAATAGAAGTTGTTTGGTTGTAGAGATGATAGAGGCATTTCTTTGTGTAACCCCATAAATCAATAAGACATGAATTCACTTATACATAATATCCTAGTTAACCCCTTTAAGCTTAAAGCCTATTCTTTGATAACTTTTGAATGTTCATGAAAAATCAAAATCATATATTGTGTAATTTACCTTCTAGAAGCACTTGTGTTGTAACGAATATGCAAAAGTCTAAATGTGGGGTGAAAGGAAGTTGAAAAGGGAAAATCAAGAATGAATGGTAGAAAATGGTGAACTGGCAAAATACTGTAAATGCTACAAGCTTTGAAAAAAACAGATATATCAATATATATATGTAAGATAGACAGGTCAGTTACACCAACAAAGGAAAATGGGGGGAATAAAAGTAAATAAAGGTGAAGGAATGTTTAGGGGAGACATAAGGGAGAAAGCTAAAAGGGAAATTGTGAAAAATAAAGAAAGTGCTTAGGGAGGTTAGCCACTATAACCAAAATTATCCTACCCGTCCCTTAGCCAACATTACAACCCTTAAAGACCCCTTGATATGTGATTAAATAACTCGATTAGTGGAGTATTACGCTAGGGGCAAGCCTATGGTGTGTCTGTATGCATATGAATGTTTTTTTGTTGAGAGTGAGTGAATTTTTCCTATTTCTATAAGTTCCATGTTCTAAATTGTTTATGTGTGGAAATTTCTCTCAATAAATTGGGTGAGGGCATGTAACTGAGGAAGGAAAAGGTAAATTTGCAAGTGTGTGATAATAACTAGAGTAAGCAATAATGTGCTGGCATTTGAGTTTACAGTTGGGTAAGGATTGTGCATGTCTTAGGTTAATCATGAAAGATAGCTTTTGTGAAATATTTTGGGGGAGACATTAATAAAAATTGGCCTAAAGTGTGATTAAGGTTGCTCGAGGACGAGCAAAGATTTAATTGTGGGGTATTGATAATAGGTGAATTTGACTATATTTATGACCTAAATAATCATGCTTAATTATTGTTTTGATATTGTTTATGATTAAAAAATGCTTTTATTAGTATTTTTAGTGTGTTATAGGTACACATGAGCTAATGAAGACTAAAAGGGCAAGTTTTGGAGTCAAAAGATGGTGAAAAAGGCCAACGTGTGGTACAAGTCAAGAAACTATGATAAAAATAGCCGGGAAGGTGTGATTCCGAGATATATAGATGTTATGAAATGAATTTAAGTGATTTGGAGCTTTGAACTCTGAGTAAAAGCTCAATTAATTAAGCCGGGATTGTGTTCGGGGGTCAAACTTGATAGTTTAGTACAAGCAAAGAATCGATGAGGCATATTGCGTACTATCTAGTTAATTGGACATAACTCTTCACTCCGAAGTCCATTTTGGCTCCATAATATATGGTTGGAAAGCTAACCCAAAGGGATACAACTTGCATGTTTTGACTCTTTCCACATTCCAAACGGAACAGGGTGAAAAATCGCGGTTTATTTGCGACCACGAATGAACCGCGAAAAAAGAAGCCTGCAGAAGATTTTTGAACTTCAGAGAGCCTGATTTTTCGCGGTCCATTCGCGACCGCGAACGACACCGGAAATTGAAGGTTAAACTTGTCAAAACTCAAATTTTGTAACCTAAACCCTCTATATAAGCATAGATTTCGCCCAAGAGAGGCAAGCATTGTATTATTACCTATTTTTGCAAGATTATTAGTAACAGAGAACTCTCTAAACTTATTTCTTTCTTTTATATTGATTCTTTGATTATGAATTCAATTATTATTCTTGTTTCTTTGATTATGAGTAGATAATTCCTTATCTAAGGTTTTGATGGAACCTATTGAGTGATGAACTTCTAGTTTATGTGATTACAAATTGTTAGATAGATTTTTATTTGTTCAACTTCGTTCTAGTTGTAGTTAATTGGTAGGATCCTCAATTAGATGTGCCTATTTAGTGTGCATAACTTGGAAAAGAGTGCATATTTAGGTATATTGTTGAACAACACCACGCCTGGGTTATTGGAGGAATCTATAACGTTAGGCGTAAAGGTGGGATTAGGAATAACGAAACCTTGGGTGCAATCTAAAGTGAACTATTCAAATTAAAGCTAGCTAGGGTAGCTCGGGAGAGTGCACTAGTAAATTATTATAGTTTCTCGGGAGAGAATTACGGTAAAAATAGCGTTCATGATTGATAGAATAATATTGACAATTTGTATGAGCATAAACAGAAGGGATTCCATCAATAGGGGAAATCAATACCTTAGTCTTTCTCTATATTCTTTACCCAATGTTCAATTCTTTCTTTTAAGTCTTTTAATTCTTGCAAAAGTTAGTGGTTAGAAAACCTTCACAAAAATATACTTGAAGTTTGGGAACTTGCTCCAAAAGTGTTCTTGGGTTGTGAAAGTTGCATTTGGTAGGTTAATTCCCTGTGGGATCAATTCTGGACTTATTTGACCAGGTTATATTGACTACGATCGTTGCTTGGACGTAAATCATTGAGCATGGTCGACAATCATTAGCGATGGCCTTTGGCCCATAGGATGTATTTTCAACTATCGTTGTAGTGTTATCCGTTATCGTCGAGCGTGGTCGTCGATCATTGGCGATGGCCCTTGGCCCATATGATGTAACTTCAACTTTGTTGAAGTGTTATTCATCATCGTCGAGTGGGGTTGATGATTACTGGCGATGGCCCTTAGCCCATAAGATGTTACTTCAACTGTCATTGAAGTGTTATCCATCATCGTCGAGCATGGTCGACGATCTTTGGCGATGGCCTTTGATCCATAGTATGTAACTTCAACTGTCATTAAAGTGTTACCCGTCGTCGTCGACTGAGGTCAACGATTAGTTGCGATGGTCTTTTGCACATATGATATAACTTTAATTGTCGTTGAAGTGTTATCCGTCGCCCTCGAGCAAGGTTGACGATCACTTGTGATGGCCTTTGGCCCATAGGATATACTTTACTTGTCACTGAAGTGTTATCCATCATTATCGAGTATGGTCGACAATAATTGGTGGTGGCCTTTGGCCCATAGGATGTAACTTCAACTGTCGTTGAAGTGTTATCCGTCATTGTTGAGCGAGGTCGATGATCACTTGCGATGGCCTTTGACCCGTATGATATAACTTCAAATGTCATTGAAGTGTTATCCATCGTCGTCGAGTGAGGTCCATGATCACTTGCGATGTCCTTTGGCCCATAAGATATAACTTCAACTGTCATTGAAGTGTTATCTGTCGTTGTCGAGCGAGGTCGACGATCACTTGTGATGGCCTTTGGCCCATAGGATGTAACTTCAATTGTCATTGAAGTGTTATCCGTCGTTGTTGATCGGGGTTTGACGATTACCAATGATGGCATTTGGCGCATACATAATGGAAAGGGTGGCCTTAGCCGCTTAAATAATGGAGAAGGTGGCCTTATCCACTAATATAATGGGGAAGGTTGCCTTAGCCGTTTACATAATGGAGACTCAACTAGGCTAGTCCCTTTATTATATTGGCCTGGAGAACGCGTCAAATGGCTGGTCTGATAAACCTATGTCCATACGCCCCTGGGTCTTCTCTTCACCGCCTCGTTAAAAACCTCCCCGAGAAAACCCAATTGGCATAAAACTTGGTAATGGAAAAAGAGTACGACTCGGGAGATGCCCTTTAAAAATGGATGTACTTGAGGTGGGCGACATTCCAGTTGTTTTGGAGTGTTTTTCCTTCTATTGTTTCCAACTGGAATGCTCATTTGCCTGTATATGCTGCGATTTTATATGGCCCACTCCAATTGGTGCCCAATTTCCCTTCGCTCGGGTCTTTTGATGCCAAAGTTTTGGCTTTGAGGACGTAGTCGCCTACTTGAGTGGTCATATTTTGGATTTTATGTTGTAATACCTTTCAACCTGTTGCTTTTGAGCCTTCATTCTTATGTGGGCCATATCCCTTTGTTCTTCTACCTCATCGAGGTCTTGAAGCCTACCCATGTCGTTGGCTGCTCCGCTGGTATGTGAATATCTCAAGCTTGGTTCTTTGATTTGACTGGTATAACCGCATCGATTCCATATACCTGTGAGTACAGTATTTCTCCTGTGCTGGATTTGGGCATTGTCTAGTATGCCCACAGTAGCTCTTGTAGTAATTCGGGCAAGAGCCCTTTGGCTTCTTCGTGTTTCTTCTTTAGTATGTTCAATATTATTTTGTTGGAGGATTCTGCTTGGCCGTTGGCGGCGGGGTGATATGGGTGGAGAGTATCTGTTTGATATGCCATTTGTCAAAGAACTCCGTTATTTTTTTGCCAATGAATTGGGGGCCGTTATGAAAACTGATTTCTTTGGGAATGCCGAAGCACCATATGATGTTTTTCCATATGAAGGTGATGACTTTCTGTTCGCTTATTTGGGCGTACGCACCTACTTCAACCCACTTGGAGAAATAGTTAGTCAAAACTAACATAAATTGTACCTTTCCTCGTCCTGCTGGCAGGGGACCGATTATGTCCATCCCCCATTTGATGAAGGGCCAAGGTGATGTTACTGAGTGTAGGGTCTCTCCCAGTTGATGTATCATGGGGGCGTACTTTTGGCACTATTCGCACCTACGAACATACACCGCTGCCTCCTTTTTCATTGTAGGCCAGTAGTACCCATCCCGGATGATGCAATAGACAAGAGCACAATTGCCAGTATGTGCACCACAATGGCCCTCTTGTACCTCTTCTAATTCTTTCCTTGTTTGATGCAGCCCTAAACACTTAGCGAGGGGTCCACCAAACGTTCTTTTGTACAGATCGTGATTTGTGAGGCAGTATCAGGCGGCTTGCACGCGGAGCTTTTTGGCTGCTTTTTTGTCGAGCGAAGTGTCCCGTCCTGCAAATAGGAGATAAACTGGTTGGGCCAATCCCAAGTTAGATTTAAAGAGAGTACCTCAGTGTGATCTATGGCTGAATGGAGAAGGGTGACTATATTTCCCTTGTTGATGTTTTTGGTGGCTGCAGCCAATTTGGCTAAGCCATCTACTTCGATGTTTTGCGCCTTCAGTATTTGTTCCAGGCGGCATACGTCAAACTCGGGCATCAACTTATGAATTTCTAATTGATATTTCTGTAGTCTCTGTTCCTTGATCTGGTAAGTCCCGGTGACCTAGTTCACTACGAGTTGATAATCGCAATGGAGGATGAGTCATCGAGCTCCGTACTTAATGGTTAAATTCATACCTTCAATCACAGCCTCGTACTTGGCCTCGTTGTTAATCATCTAGGGGAATTATATGGATGACAAATTATTTTTCCCGTGGGGACCTCGAGTACAAGTCCCAGTCTCGATCTTGGGCGTTGGAAGTGCCGTCAGTGTAGAGGGTCCAGAGGTTGGTACTAGGAGTGGCACGAATGGCCTCTAGTTCCACTTCTGACAGAATCTCTGTACTGAAACCAACAAAATCTGTAAATACCTGCGACTTGATGGCATTTCTTGGATGATAGGATATGTCATGATCTCTGAGCTTTATGGCCCATCTAGCGATCTTGCTCGATAATGTAGGATGCTTCTAAGGAGGAAGGCCGTTATAACTTTTATAGGTTGACACTGAAAATAG
Source organism: Nicotiana noctiflora (assembly GCA_032618575.1). NCBI lineage: Eukaryota > Viridiplantae > Streptophyta > Magnoliopsida > Solanales > Solanaceae > Nicotiana > Nicotiana noctiflora. The sequence goes on from JASVEL010003005.1 coordinate 210,373, forward strand.
GGTCTAAGCTTTCATGAAGCTACGACCAGTGCCAGAGCCAGCTTCTCGAGGTATGGATACCGTATTTCGGCGTCCACTAGGGTTTTGCTGATATAGTAAATAGGAGACTGTGTACCTTTGTTTTCACGGACTAGGACTGCGCTGACGACGAATTCGGACATTGCCAGGTATACTAGCCAGTGTTCGCCAGGGTTCGCTTTAACTAGCAATGGTAGTGAAGACAGGTATTCTTTTAATTTATTCAAAGCATTGGCACATTCCTCCTTCCATTGTAGTCCATGATCTTTTCTCAATACGTTAAAAAATTTATGGCACCTGTCGGAGGTTCGCGAGATGAACCTGGATAGGGTGATTATTCGCGCAGTCATCTTTTGTACCTATTTTTTGCTATTCAAAGTCTCAGGTGTTACGTCTATCGCCTTGATCTGGTCCAGATGGACTTCGATACCTCATTGTGATATGAGGAAACCCAAGAACTTCCCTGATGCTATGCCGAAGGCGCACTTTTCTGGGTTCAATTTCATCACATACTGTCGTAGTACCTCGAAGGCTTATTTTAGATAGTCGAGGTAGTCTTCTTTGTTTGCTGACTTTACCAGCATATCGTCGATGTAGACCTCCATGGTCTTGCCAAGCTATTCCTTGAACATTCTAGTAACTAGCCTATGATACGTCGCCCACGCATTTTTGAGTCTGAAGGGCATCACCTTATAGCAATATGTCCCCTGGTAGGTGATAAAAGTTGTATTTTCTTGGTCCTCCTCGGCCATCTTGATCTGGTTGTAGCCGGAGTAGGCATCTAAGAAGCTTAGCAGCTCATTTCCTATTGTGGCATCGATCAACTGGTCGATGTGAGGTAACGGGAATTAGTCCTTCGGGCATGCTTTTTTAAGGACGGTGAAATATACGTACATCCACCACTTCCCGTTTTTCTTTTTGACCATTATGACATTGGCAACCTATTGGGGATATTTTGATTCCCTTATGGACCCGTTGGCCAATAGCTTATCTACCTCTTTGTTGTCAGCCTCGTTGATTGCAGCGTTGAATTTTCTTCTAACTTGCCGTACGGGTGGATGTAGTGGGTCGACGTTCAGCTTGTGGGTGGAAATGTCTCTTGGTATCCCCGACCTATCTGACTGAAAAAAATAAATAGATTTGTGTGGTTAGTTAAAAATTCATGGTATTTACTTGGGCCGCAGAGGTTGTGTCCGATGTAGGCTTTCTTTGTGTGGTCGATGTTGTCCAATTGTACTGGGTTGATATCCTCGACCGTTGCTTTGCAGGTGTCTACGATGTCTAGATCTTTGATGGCTTCCATTGTCGGGTCGAACTTAGTCCCTGACACGGCTGATTACTATGCTTCCGCACTTGGTCCTTTCAACTACTTGGTGTGTGAGTAGTCTTGAGCGATTCGGTAGCACTCTTGTGCGGTACGTAGCTCGCTCCGAATGCTAAATATTCCCCAAGGGGTGGGTAACTTGATCATTTGGTAAAGCCTTGAGGGGACTTCTCGCATCGCATGTATCCATGGGCATACTGTGATGGAGTTGTAGAGTGTTTCTTGGTTCATGACGTGGAAAATGGTTTCCAGCGTAACTCCTCCTGCTAAAATTGGTAATGATACCTCCCCGGAGGTTCGTTCCAGCGCATTGTTAAAACCTGTCAGTATTATGCAACGCAGTATTATCCTATCTTCGAGCCTCATTTGCGCGAGGACTCTTGGATGGATAATACAGGCGCCGGTTCCGTCATCAACCATGATTCTCTTAACATCCCTATCAGCAATACGTAAAGTTATGACCAAAGCATCATAATAAGGAAAAGACAAACAGTCGGCCTCAGACTTATCTAAGGTGATATTTTCTTCGAATTTATCAAACTGTCGTGGGCCATTGTTCATTTCAGTTTGTGCAAGCTGGTGAACTTTACATGGTTGATTTCTGAATTGACGCCTCCTCCAATGATCATGTTGATGGTGGGTGCCGGCGAAGGCGACTTCGGTGGCCCTTGACGTTGATCCCGCCCTCGTGCGAAGTTGATCTTTCCCTTATCGCTGAGCAGCTCCCTCAAGTATCCTTGGTTCAGCATTCTGACTACTACCGTAGCCCTATGAATTCTTCGGTTTTGTTCCTTCGTTCTTGGTGAAACTCACACAAGATGTTTAACTTCATCGTGGCGGGGTCTGGCTTCTTTTGCGGCCATTGTACCTTGGTGCCTATCTTCTCAAGTGCGTACACTATTTCTGAAGGAGACACGCAAAAGTTATAGGCAAATAATAAAATGGGCATGCCTCTTTCATTACGGAGTAGGGCGACGTGTCGCTGTAGTGCTTTTGTGTCTCTTGGCAGTAGTGGATGTGATGATCTGATGTAAGGCTCATGCATTTCTTTGTTGAAGTGTGAGGATTATTCCCGCCGGCCCTCATTGCGTCGGTCTCTCATTACTTCAGACTATATCATCGCGAGCCGCTGGGTTGGTCCGTTGAGGTCATCCTCGTCTGCTCATACCTCGGCACAGTAGGCGTTGTAGATCTCCTCCCATGTGGTGGGAGGATACTTCATGAGTCGGCTTATGAGCTTTTTGGTTGCTCTTGAACCATCTCTACTCAGCCCGTTTTGGAAAGCTGCAACCCCCATGCCTTCTGATACGTTTGGTAGGCTCATCCTTACTCTGTTAAATCTGGCCAATAAGTCCTTGAGTCCTTCACCTGCCGTTTGTCGAACGACGAAGATATCGTTGAGCCTGCCTCTGCTTTATTTACTCATGCATGGGAAGTGGCGAACTTATCCGCCATTTCTTCGAATATTGATATCGTTCTGGCTAGCAGCTGCGAGTACCATGTTAACGCCCCACTGTCAACTTTTCTCCAAAGTGTTTCAGCAATTCGGAAGATAGTTGTTCGTTTGACAGATTGTTACCCTTCACAGTGGTCGCATAATGGATCAGGTGGTCCTCGGGGTCTGTTGTCCCATCATATATCCTTAAGTAAGGTGGCATTTTAAAGGTTTTTGGGATTGGGTGAGGTGTAGCTTCTTCTCTATATGGGTTTTCGACGAATCTTCCCACGTCGCGCTTCGGCAGTAACTTAGGAGCGCCGGGAATTTTGTCTACTCTTTCTTGATTCTCTTTCATCTAATCCCGAAGTGACTTGTTTTCATTCCCCATTTCTTCCATTTTTTAAGGATGGCTGCAAGTGCGCCATCGCTAGTCTGGTCATTGGTGTGGTTGTTATTTGTACTTACAGTATCGTGTTCACTGGTAGAAGCGATATCTGTCATCAACGGCTTCTTAATCTTGCTTTGGGGCGACTTTTCGAGCAAGCTACCTAGGGTGTTTATCAGCCATTCTTCCAGTAGCTTCTTGACCAGCGGGGGTGGTGTTTCTTTGACTACAGACGTGGAAGCTCCTGTCACGACCCAAACCCTGGTCGTGATGGCGCCCAACACAATGCTAGGCAAGCCCGATCGTGTTATTCATTAAACCAGCCAATTATTAGTTTCAGGTGGTCAAGTTAAACTTAAATAGCAAGTGTTCATATCAAAATGATAAACGTAATAGTAGAAGCATACAAAATACGATCCCAACCAAATCGTGGTGTCGCAAGTCTAAGCCTCTACAGAATAAACAGCCTATACAAACAAGTCTAGCAAAATGAAAGCAACAAAATGATAAGGAAGGAGAAAACAGGTTCTGCGGACGTCGGCAACTACCTCGTAGTCTCCGCAAAGTAGATATGAATAAGCAGCTGCAACAGCTCAACTGCTCTCTGGCACCTGTGAATCTGCACAAAAAGTGCAGGGGGAGCGGGGTGAGTATATTTCAACTCAGTGAGTAATAGTAATAAATAATAACTGAAAATAAGAACTCCAGTACTATCACTAAACAGTTCTAAGGCAACCTCATAGGTAAGTCATCACCATGGTGAATTCTCTCATCTCCAGTCCACATCTATCCCAACAAGGTCCCACACTAACCAAATCCTCACTTGTACTGCTACGGTGTACAGTCAACTCAATGTATGTAAATATATACATATGTCTATAATATATAAGTATAATGCTGCGGCGTGTAGCCCGCTCCAATACATATAATGCTGCGGCGCAGAGCTCGCTCCATTTAACGTCGACGGTGCTCACTAGGGGTGTATACAGACTTCGGAGGGGCTCCCTAGGCCCACGCGCTATGATACTGCGGCGTGCAGCCCGATCCACACATATATTACTGCGGCGTGCAGTCCGATCCAATATATATATACATATATAACTATACTGCTGCGGCGTGTAGCCCGATCCCATAATATACTCCAGCGCTCACTGAGAATGTGTGCAGACTCAGACTCCGAAGGGGCTCCTACAGCCCAAGTGCAATAATACTGCGGCGTGCAGTCCGTTCCACATGTATATCACTGCGGCGTGCAGTCCGATCCACATATATATTACTGCGGCGTGCAGTCCGATCCAATGCAGGTATATATATATAATACCTTATAATGGGTCCTCGACCCTGTCCCAGTGAGTATAGAATTGGCCTTTCAGGCCCACTCAGCTAAATCCGGGAAATTCCACCCCAAGTAGTCTATCTCTCTCAGTACATATCTAGTGCCGGCCCGAGATATGCTATATAGCTAATTTCATGGCTGAGTGTAAGTTTCCAACATGATATAAGGGTCACCTGGCTCTACAGGTCCCCTAAATGCTCTACAGTTCGGCACAAGGCCCCAAACAAGGCTACTAGCCCAATTACACAGTTATAATCCCATTCTCAGTCACAATACAGAATACACTATTAGTCCGAAAGGACCAAGTCCAATTTCCCAATTACAGTGCCACCACGCCCGTCACATGACGTGTGTCTCATCTCATTATAGCACCGTAAAGTGCTAGTACGGGGTTTCAAACCCTCAGTACATTATTTACTATCACCACTCACCTCAATCCGGTAGAAGCCTTAGTCCACCTTGCTCTTTCCTCGCAATTCAACCGCCTCGGATGCCGAATCTGTTCAAATTCATAGAGAATACGTCAATACATGCTAATTACACACAACCCATTCGAAATAATTCAAATTGCACCAAAACCCACAAAGTTGTCAAAACCCGACTTTTGGTAAGCTTCTCGAAAAATTATGAAAGTTACATATTCGGAATCCTCGTCTTAACACGAGTTATGCATATAAAGTTTTCCAAAATCGAACTCCGTTTGCCCACTCAAATCGACATTTTACCAAAGCCCTGGCTTAGGCTAAATTCCCCATAGTTTCATCCAATTCCAGTGAAATAGAGAGGATTTCAAGATAAAAACACATAATTGAACCATAAAACTTACCTTCGACGATAACCCGATGAAATCCCAGCAATTTCCCGTCACTTTCTCTCTCTAAGACGCAACAATGTTGTTTTATGAATGATAGGCCGCGTGTGAAATGTTCTGGACTTAAATTCATTACCAGGTCTATTTACTCTACGCGATCGCAACACTGGGCTCGCGATCGCGATGCACAACTCCTGGGCCGCTGGCTTTTCCTCTACGCAATCGCGTGGGCTCAGCCGCGATCACAGTGCTCAACCTGACCATTCTACGCGATCGCATCACCTCGATCGCGATCACACTGCTTTCGATTAAAACCCTACGCGATCACACCAATAACCTCGCGACCGTGATGACCAAACCCTTTACCTTATGCGACCGCATCCCTCATGTCGCGATCGCGAAGAACAACTTCCAGCTCTCACTCCATTACCCTACGCGATCGTGTGGCAATGACCGCGATCACTGAGAACAAATAACCTGCAATTTTATTGCAGCAATTCCAGCAGTTCATTTGGCTCAAAATGGTCCGTTTGGACCCCCGAATTCATCTCGAGGCCCCCGGGACCCCAACGAAAACCACCAACATACTCCATAGCACGAAACAAACTTGTTCCAATCATAAAAAATGCCCTTAAACACGGAAAACATCGAATTCAAGCAATTTCAAGCCTAAGTTTTCATTCAAATTTCTGCAACCGACATTCGATCAAAAACCCGACCAAACGACCTCCGAATGACCTGAAATTTTGCAAGCACATCCAAAATCACTTACTGGAGCTACTACAACTGTCGGAATTCCAATCCGACTCGCGGATCAAAATCTCACCTACCGATCGGATATCGCCAATATTCAACTTTAGCCAATTCAAGCCTAAAACTACACCGGACCTCCAAATTCACTTCCGATTGCTCTCCTATCTCACAAATGACCTCCCGGAGTTGACCAAATCATCAGAATTCAATTCTGAGCTATCTAACTCACAAGTCAACATCCAGCTGACTTTTCTCAACTATTCCTTCTTCTAAGAGACTATTTGTCTCATTTCCAGCCAAACTCAACCCGGATTGACTCAAACTTACCCAACATGCATATTTCAACATTAACAAGCATATAACGGGGATAACGGAGTGATAGCTCACATGATGACGGGCCGGGTCATCACATTCTCCCCAACTTAAGAAAACGCTCGTCCTTGAGCGGGCCAAGAAACATACCTGGAGACTCAAATAGGTAAGGATATATGCTCTGCATCTCCTGCTCGACCTCCCAAGTAGCCTCCTCCACGGGCCGACCTCTCCACTGCACCTTGACTAAAGCAATCTTCTTGGACCTCAACTTTCGAACATGTCTACCCAGAATAGCCACTGGCTCCATATCATAAGATAGATCACCATCAAGTTGAATGGTACTGAAGTCTAATACATGAGACGGATCTCCGATGTACTTCCGGAGCATGGACACATGGAATACAGGATGAACACTAGACAAACTAGGTGGCAAGGCCAGCTCATACGCCACCTCTCCAACCCTCCAAAGTATCTCAAAAGGACCAATGTACCTGGGACTCAGCTTCCCCTTCTTCCCGAACCTCATGACACCCTTCATGGGTGAAACCTTCACCAATACTCTATCACCAACCATGAAAGACAACTCTCGAACCCTACGGTCTGCATAACTCTTCTAGCGAGACTGTGCTGTGCGAAGCCTCTCCTGGATCAACTTCACTTTATCCAGAGCATCCTAAACTAACTCAGTCCCTATCAATCTATCCTCACCAAGCTCAAATTATTCTACGAGAGATCTACACCATCTGCCATACAACGCTTTGTACGAGGCCATCTGAATACTCGACTGATAACTGTTGTTGTAGGCAAAGTCAGCAAGTGGCAAGAACTCATCCCACGAACCACCAAAGTCAATCACGCATGCTCGCAACATATCCTCCAGGATCTGAATAGTGCGCTCAGACTGCCCGTCTGTCTGAGGGTGAAATGCGGTGCTCAACTCAACCCGCGTACCCATCTCCCGCTAAAATGCTCTCCAAAACTGAGAAGTGAATTGAGTGCCTCTGTCAGATATAATAGACACTGGGACCCCATGCAACCTTACAATTTCCCGAATAAAGATCGCTGCCAACCGCTCCGATGAGTAAGTAGTACAAATTGGGATGAAATGTGCGGACTTGGTCAACCGATCAACAATCACCCACACAGAATCGAACTTCCTCAAAGTTTGAAGGAGCCCAGTAACAAAATCTATGGTGATCATCTCCCATTTCCACTCGGGAATAACCATACACTGAAGAACACCGCCCGGTCTCTAATGCTCACACTTGACCTGCTGGCAGTTGAGGCACTTGGCTACATGCCTAACAATATCCATCTTCATCCTTCTCCACCAGTAGTGTTGTCTCAAGTCTTGGTACATCTTCGCGGCACCTGGGTGAATAGAGTACCGTGAACTGTGTGCCTCCTCTAGTATCAACTCCCGCAAGCCATCTACATTGGGCATGCATATACGGCCCTACATCTTTAGAACACCATCACTGTCGATAGTCACATCCCAAGAATCATTGTGCATCACTCCGTCCTTAAGGACAAGCAAATGTGGGTCATCATACTGTCGCTCACTGATGCGATCATATAAGGAAGATCGAGAAACAACACAAGCCAACACTCGACTCGCCTCTAAAATATCCAACCTCACTAGCCGATTGGCTAGGGCCTGAACGTCATAAGCAAATGGCCTCTCCCCAACTAGGATGTAAGCTAGGCTGCCCATACTGACCGCCTTCCGACTCAAAGCATCGGCCATAACATTGGCCTTCCCCGGATGATACAAGATAGTGATGTCATAATCCTTAAGCAACTCCAGCAACCTCCACTGCCTCAAATTAAGGTCCGTCTGTCTGAATAAGTGTTGAAGACTGTGATGATCCATGTACAGCTCACATGAGACACCATACAGGTAATGCCTCTAAATCTTCAAAGCGTGAACTATGGCTGCAAGCTCCAAATCATGAACATGATAGTTCTTCTCGTGGGGCTTCAACTGGCAAAAAGCATAAGCAATGACCCTACCATCCTGCATCAACACACAACCAATGCCAACTCCCGAGGCATCGCAATACACAGTATAAGGATCTGAAGCTGACGGCAGTATCAAGACTGGTGCTGTGGTTAGTGCTGTCTTGAGCTTCTAAAAGCTCTCCTCGCACTCCTCAGATCATATAAAAGGAACGTCCTTCTGAGTCAATCTAGTCAAGGGAGAAGCAATAGAAGAGAATCCATGAACGAATCGGTGATAATACCATGCCAATCCCAGAAAGCTATGAATCTCAGTGACTGAGGTCGGTCTGGGCCAACTCTGCACGACCTCTACCTTCCTCGGATCTACCCGAATACCATCACGGGACACCACGTGTCCTAAGAATGCCACGGACTCAAGCCAGAACTCACACTTGGAGGACTTGGCATACAACTTCTCCTCTCTCAATCTCTGCAATACAATACTCAAGTGCTGAGCATGCTCCTCCTGGCTACGAGAGTAGACTAAAATGTCATCAATGAATACAATTACAAATAAATCAAGATAGGGCCTAAACACACTGTTCATCAGATGCATAAATGCTGCTGGGGCATTGGTCAGCCCAAAAGACATCACAAAGAACTCATAGTGACCACATCTGGTCCTGAATGCAGTCTTCATAATGTCGGACTCCCTAATCTTGAGCTGATGGTAGCCTGAACGAAGATCAATCTTCGAGAACACCCAAGCTCCCTGGAGCTGATCAAATAAGTCATCAATACGAGGTGAAGGATACTTATTCTTCACTGTTACTTTGTTCAGCTGCTTGTAGTCAATACACATCCTCATGGAGCCATCCTTCTTCTTAACAAACAGGTTCTGTGCACCCCACGGCGATACACTCGGCCGAATGAACCCCTTATCTAGGAGTTCCTGGAGCTGCTCCTTCAATTCCTTCAGCTCAGCTGGTGCCATCCGATATGGAGGAATAGAAATAGGCTGAGTGCCTGGCACCAAATCGATCCTAAAATCAATGTCCCTGTCCGGCGGCATGCCCGGCCGATTTGAGTGAAATACATAAGGAAAGTCCCGCACAATGGGGACGGAATCAATACTGGGAGTCTGAGCCTCGACCTCCCGCACAAATGCCAAATAAGAAAGACATCCCTTCTCAACCATTCGTTGGGCCTTGAGGAAAGATATTACCCTGCTGGGTACATAATCAGTCGTGCCTTACCACTCGATCCTCTGAATGCCCGGCATAGCCAAGGTGATTGTCTTAGCATGATAATCCAGAATAGCATGACATGGAGATAACCAGTCCATGCCCAATATAACATCAAAATCAATCATGATGAGAAGAAATAGGTCCACTCGGGTCTCCAGACCCCCAATAGTGACAAGACAGGACCGGTATACATGGTCCACAACAATAGTATCCCCTACCGGGGTAGATACATGCACTGGCAGCTCAAGACACCCTCGGGTCATGCCCAAATGAGGAGCAAAATATGTAGACACATAAGAGTAAGTAGAACCAGGATCGAACAACACTGAGGCATCTCTGTGGCAGACTGAAATAATACCTGTAATAACAGCATCGGAAGCAACAGCCTCAGATCGGCCATGAAAAGCATAACATCTAGCCTGCCCGCCTGATCGGCCTCCCCCTCGAGGGCGACCCCTAGCCGACTGACCCTCACCCCTAGCTGGCGGGGCGGGTGCTGAAGTAGAAGGTCCAGATGACGAGGGATGCGCCCTCTGCTGATAAGACCTGGAAACAAGACAGGGACATTCTCTGCGGATGTGCCCAAACTCTCCGCACTCGAAGCAAATCCCCGGCGCTAGGGGCTGAGACTGATAGGGGCCCCTAGCGTTGGAGTGTCCATCTGATGAACTAGGCCGAGAATAACCCTGGGCAGATAGGGCCTGTGAAGAACTCTGGGCTGGCATTGCGCTGAGAGATGGCTGGCTCTGGTGCGAACCTTGATAACCCTGACTAGAAGACCACCTACGGCAATCTGAGCGGCCCGACTGTGAAGACCTGAAAGAGCGACCACGGCTCTGCTGACCCTGGCCCTTGGTCTGAGTGCCACTAGAACTAGCTGATCCTCGAGGCCTCTTGGCCTCCCTCTCATCCCGCTCTCTGCGAAGATCTATCTCTATCTTGCGAGCGATATCCACAGCATCCTCAAAAGTACGGCTCAAAAACCTCTCTCGGGTCACCGTCCATAAAGCATCCAATCCTCTCTCTGTCGGTAGGAACCAACCACGGTGCATATCTAGACAACTCTGTAAACCTGATATCATACTCTGACACTGACATGTCTCCCTGGCGAAGACCCTCAAACTGCCTACGCATCTCCTCTCTCTGAGATTGAGGCATCCACTTCTCCAAGAACATAGTGGAGAACTCTGGCCATGATAGTGGTGCTGCCCCTGCTGGCATGCGGCGCTCATAAGCCTCCCACCAAGCGAAGGCTGGCCCCTGGAACTGAAAGGTAGTGAAGGATACACCATTGGACTCCAATATCCCTGCCGTACGGAGCATCCGATGGCACTTGTCCAGAAAACCTTGGGCATCCTCGCCCGGAGCACCCGTAAACACTGGAGGAGATAACCTGGTGAACCTCTCGAGACGATACTTCTCATCGTCCGTCATAGCTGGGACCTTGTCCCCCTGAACCTGATCTGCCGGCTGAACTGGAACTACAGGCTGAACTGGAGGAGCCTCTGGTGTTTGTAGGCCTTGCATTGCTGGCTCTAGAGTGCGTGCTGCGGGGGTCTGATGACCACCCCCGGTCCCTGATGGAACTGCTATGGTGGTAACTTAAACTGCCTGTGCCAGGCCAGTGCAAACTACTAATATCCGAGCCAGGGTCTCCTGTAGACTCGGAATAACAATGGGCACAGCTGGTGCCTGAACTGGTACTGTTGGAGCCTCAGCAATTGGAGGTTGTGGGTCAGTTGGCACTACCTTCAGCTGCCCTACCTCCGCCACGACCACGGCCGCGTCCACGGCTTCTAGCAGGTGGTAGTGGTAGTCATCCACCTCGTCCGGAAGCTCGAGTTCTCGCCATCTGCGAGAGAATAGGATGTCAAAGTTCAGTTTAAATCAAAAGTAATCGCATGACAAGAATTACAAGAATTGAAATTATCCTAAAAGGTTTGCAGCCCCCCGAGGATAAGTACAGGCATCCCCGTACAGATCCACGAGACTCTACTAAACCGGCTCATGACTCGCGAGACTTGTTAACCTTAGCTCTGATACCAACTTGTCACGACCCAAACCCTGGTTGTGACGGCGCCCAACACAATGCTAGGCAAGCCCGATCGTGTTATCCTTTAAACTATCCAATTATTAGTTTCAGGTGGTCAAGTTAAACTTAAATAGCAAGTGTTCATATCAAAATGATAAACGTAATAGTAGAAGCATACAAAATACGGTCCCAACCAAATCGTGGTGTCGCAAGTCTGAGCCTCAACAGAATAAATAGCCTATACAAACAAGTCTAGGAAAAATAAAATCAACAAAATGATAAGGAAGGAGAAAACAAGTCTGCGGACGTCGGCTGCTACCTCGTAGTCTCCGCAAAGTAGATATGAATAAGCAGCTACAACAGCTCAACTGCTCTCTGGCACCTGTGAATCTGCACAAAAAAGTGCAGGGACTGGGGTGAGTATATTTTAACTTAGTGAGTAACAATAATAAACAATAACTAAAAATAAGAACTCCAGTACTATCACTAAACAGTTCTAAGGCAACCTCACAGGTAAGTCATCACTACGGTGAATACTCTGATTTTCAGTCCACATCTATCCCAACAAGGTCCCACACTGACCAAATCCTCACTCGTACCGCTACGGTGCATAGTCAACTCAATGTATGTAAATATATACATATGTCTATAATGTATAAGTATAATGATGCGGCGTGCAGCCCGCTCCAATACATATAACGCTGCGGCGCGCAGCCCGCTCCATTTAACGTCGACGGTGCTCCCTGGGTGTATACAGACTTCGGAGGGGCTCCCTAGGCCCAAGCGCTGTGATACTGCGGCGTGCAGCCCGATCCCATAATATACTCCAGCGCTTACTGAGAATGTGTGCAAAATCCGACTCCAAAAGGGCTCCTACAGCCCAAGCGCAATAATACTGCGGCGTGCAGTCCGATCCACATACAGCGGTGCTATCCACCTGTATATATTACTGCGGCGTGCAGTCCGATCCACATATACATCACTGCGGCATGCAGTCCGATCCAATGCAGGTATATATATATATATATATATAAAATACCTCATAATGGGTCCTCGACCCTGTCCCAGTCAGTATAGAATTGGCCTTTCAGGCCCACTCAACTAAATCGGGGAAATTCCACCCCAAGTAGTCTATCTCTCTCAGTACACATCTAGTGCTGGCCCAAGATATGCTATACAGCTAATTTCACGGCTGAGTGTAAGTTTCCAACATGATATAAGGGTCACCTAGCTTTGCAGGTCCCCTAAATGCTCTACAGATCGGCATAAAGCCCCAAACAAGGCTACTAGCCAAATTAGACAGTTATAATCTCATTCTCAGTCACAATACACAATACACTATTAGTCGGAAAGGACCAAGTCCAATTTCCCAATTACAGTGCCACCACGCCCGTCACATGACGCGTGTCTCATCTCATCATAGCACTGTAAAGTGCAAGTACGGGGTTTCAAACCCTCGGTACATTATTTACTATCACCACTCACCTCGATCCGGTAGAAGCCTTAGTCCGCCTTGCGTTTTTCTCGCAATTCAACCGCCTCAGATGCCGAATCTGTTCAAATTCATAGAGAATACGTCAATACATGCTAATTACACACAACCCATTCGAAATAATTCAAATTGCACCAAAATCCACAAAGTTGTCAAAATCAACTTTTGGTACGCTTCTCAAAAAATTACAAAAGTTACATATTCGGAATCCTCGTCTCAACACGAGTCTATGCATAAAACGTTTTCCAAAATCGGACTCCATTTGCCCACTCAAATCGATGTTTTACCAAAGCCCTGGCTTAGGCTAAATTTCCCCATAGTTTCATCCAATTCCAGTGAAATAGAGGAGGATTTCAAGATAAAAACACATAATTGAACCATAAAACTTACCTCCGACGATAACCCGATGAAATCCCAGCAATTTCCCGTCACTTTCTCTCTCTAAGACTCAACAATGGAGTTTTATGAATCATAGGCCGCGTCTGAAATGTTCTGGACTTAAATTCATTGCCAGGCCTACTTACTCTACGCGATCGCAGCACTGGGCTCGCGATCGCGATGCACAACTCCTGGGCGGCCGGCTTTTCCTCTACGCGATCGCGTGGGCTCAGCCGCGATCGCAGTGCTCAACCTGACCATTCTACGCGATTGCATCACCTCAACCGCGATCGCACTGCTTTCGATTAAAACCCTACGCGATCGCACCAATAACCTCGCGATCACGATGACCAAACCATTTACCTTACGCGATCGCATCCCTCATGTCGCGATCGCGAAGAACAAATTCCAGCTCTCACTCCGTTACCCTACGCGATCGCGTGGCAATGACCGCGATCACGGAGAACAAATAACCTGCAATTTTATTGCAGCAATTCCAGCAGTTCATTTGGCTCAAAATGGTCCGTTTGGACCCCCGAATTCATCCCGAGGCCCCCGGGACCCCAACGAAAACTACCAACATACTCCATAGCATGATACAAAATTGTTCCAATCATAAAAACACGCCCTTAAACACGGAAAACATCGAATTCAAGCAATTTCAAGCCTATGTTTTCATTCAAACTTCCGCAACCGACATTCGATCGAAAACCCGACCAAACGACCTCCGAATGACCTGAAATTTTGCAGGCTCATCCAAAATCACCTAACGGAGCTACTGCAACTGACGGAATTTCATTCCGACTCCCGGATCAAAATCTCACCTACCGATCGAATATCACCAAAATTCAATTTTAGCCAATTCAAGCCTAAAACTACACCGGACCTCCAAATTCACTTCTAATCACTCTCCTAGCTCATAAATGACCTCCCGGAACTGACCGAATCATCAGAATTCAATTCCGAGCTCTCTAACTCACAAGTCAACATCCAACTGACTTTTCTCAACTATTCCTTCTTCTAAGAGACTATTTGTCTCATATCCAGCCAAACTCAACCCGGTTGACTTAAACTTACCCAATATGTATATTGCAACATTAAAAAGCATATAATGGGGATAATGAGGTGATAACTCACATGATGACGGGCCGGGTCATCACAGCTCCCTTTTCATGCAAGATCGTCAGATTTTCAGATGGAAAGGGTGAGATTTCTCCCTCTTGAGTGCTACCAGGTGTTGTGCTCAAGATGTTTTCCCAACCGGCCTTGTTGAGGAGGCCTATGAGGTTGGTTGTGACGCCTGCTATTGCTTTCAATTTTGCGTCGTTTTCTGCCATTTTTCGATTTCAGTAGGATGCGAAGGAATGTGGTTTATTTTTGATATTCCAGGTTCAAACTATGATTTCGATTGCCGAAATCCCCATAGACGGCGCCGAATTGTTTGACTCGAAAGTTAACAAATACTTTGCAAGTAAATATATACAATCAGAAATAGATTAAGGGTAAATCGTAGTCAAAATTAATAAGACCTAAAAATGTGAATTATGTATCTTATTGCTTTTGATAGATTGAATATTCTAAAGAGAAAGAGATAGAGAGAGAAAACTTGTATTAGAATAGAGAGAGAAAACTTGTATTAGAAAAGATCCGATCAACTTAACAACATTTGGATTCTCCTTTATATAACAGGAGAACCCCCTAAAAAATAATAAAATAATACAAGGATAGGTCACGTGCTTTCGAGGAGACAACGAGACCTAAGGGCACGTTTCGCTCCCACATTCTTAGGTCGTACCCTCACTTCAAATATTGCTTAGTCGTAGGTCGTTGCTACCGTAGTGGGGCAGAATTTGACCCGATACACTACTGAAAATATTTTTTTTGGCAAATAATTTAAATAAAGTATTTCCAGTCATACCAAAAGACATACTCCCTCCGGTCCAGTTTATATGAACCTATTTCGCTTTTTGTCCGTTCTAAAAAGCATGATACATTTTTAAATTTTGAAACTATTTAGCTTAAACTTTCAATTCTACCCTTAATGAGAAGTTTTTATAACCACATAAATACTCTAGACCCCTTTTTGACTTGTTTAAGATTACAAATTCAAAATGTCTTTATTTTTTCTTCAACTTCATGCCTCGTCAAACAAGTTCAATTGAAATCTGAACAAAAAGTAACATATGGCTATGGAGGATTAGACTATCTGAAATCTGAATTAAAATGATAAAGAGCAAACTAGAATGGGGCTTAAAATTAAAGGTTAATTTTCTCTTTTGAATAAACTTTCTGATAGGGTAGAAACAGTAAGATAAATGATTTTAATTAGGGATTATCATAATGACAATGATTGTTAGATTATTTAGCAGTAATTAGTACTTGGAATTTTTTGTCTAATCATTGTTTTCATGTACAGTAAATATTAATTTGATATAGGCGCTTCAACAACCATTTGGTTTCTAATTAAAGTAAAGATTAACTTATATACAATCACACTATATATACTTTTTACACTATTAGTATTTTCTTAATCGGTTATTACAAGTTATTTTATTTATTTTTTAGGTTACCGAATTACAATTATTATAGTTAGTTACTGTGTTCCTATATGTATACTATTGGTGCACTGACTTTAAACTCTTAAAGTTATAAAAACTTAATACTTTTATTAAAAAGGTAAATATGAATTATTGAGGGACAAATGCACATATAAAACCTAGCACAAAAATATTCCTTTTCTTTCCCAAAAGAATGCTAGGGTTAAAATCAAAAAGTTAAAAAGGGAAAAAGAGTAAAAAGGAACCAAAGTTCCAAAACTCATTTTACTTTTTCTTTTTTCTCCTCATCTTTTTTCTTCCTTTTCATCTTACCCCATGTCTACGCAATAATCAAACCCCCACCCCCACTACCCCCCCTAACCCCCCCCCCCCCAAAAAAAAAGCCCCTCAAGTGTCATTTTCTCAAATATACTTCACACAAAAGAAACAAACCATTCACTTCATACACCTTCTCATTACTTCCTCCTCTCTCTCTCTCAATCTGAAATCCCAACAACTACTCACTCTCCTTCAATTGATCATCATCAAACCCCATTTCAAGAAAATCCCAAAATTTCTCTCTTACTTATCTTTACACTACTCATATATATTATTGATAAATACTCCTTATTATAACCTACTTACAAACACAAGAAACAACAAACAAGGTTGAAATGGGAGAAAGATCATGAGTTATTCGTAATCTGTCTTATTTTTCTGGTTACTAATTCTGTATATCCTTATTTCTTGAAAAAAAATGGAGTTATTCCCGGCTCAACCGGACTTATCCCTACAAATTAGCCCTCCAAATAACGAACCCTCATCATCATCATCATCATGGAAGAGAAGTACAAGTAATTGTACTAATGAAGATCAAGAAATGGATTTAGGTTTTTGGAAAAGAGCTTTGGAATCAAGAAACTCATCCAATAATAATAATAATATCAATAATTCTTCTTGTTTTGAGCTATCTATATCATCAAATATTAATCCAAAACCTAACTCTAGCCAATATTTTCATCATCTTCAAAACACAAACACAAATTTCATCCACTCTTTACATCAAAATCAAGTACTAAACCCTATAAGAGGAGTTCCGCTTTATAATCAAAACCCTCACTTTCAATATGATAATACTGATACTACAACTACATTACCTATACCATCTTCTGTTAGTTCTTTCAATTATAACCGTACAATCTCTTCATCAAATAGCCATAGCCATTTTGTGTCCAGTCATCATCATCATCATCATCAAAATGGGCTAATTAGATCAAGATTTATGTCAAGATTTCCAGCTAAAAGAAGTATGAGAGCTCCAAGAATGAGATGGACTAGCACTCTTCATGCTCGTTTTATTCATGCTGTTGAGCTTTTGGGTGGACATGAAAGTAGGTTTTTTTCTGGTTAAATATTTATTTAATCTTTTAATTCATTGTTATTGAGAAAGGATTTAGCTTATATATACACGGTCTTTGATATGGTTTGTGTATTTTAACCTGTTGTACTGAGTAATCTGTTTTATTTTTTAGGTTGCATTACTTATCCCAATTTTTATGGATTGCTATCTAAGTGATCTGATAGTGTAAATTATTTTTCACCGTCTAATATCGGTTTAAAAAAGTTAAAATCACTGAAAAAATATTTAACTTATACTATAATAGTGCTAAAACCTTTGGTGTTATCTGTGTATTTTAACATATTATAGAAATTTTTTTATCTTATTATTCAGATTATTGATCTCAGTTTTTATGGACGGCTATTATTAGTGTGTATAGTTGTTAAACTTTCTGAGAAAAGCTAGAGATTTTGAGGTTAATTAACTATATTTCGTTTTTTTGGGAATGTAGGAGCAACACCCAAGTCAGTTCTTGAGCTTATGGATGTGAAAGATCTCACCTTGGCACATGTTAAATCCCATTTACAGGTAAATTCTTGTACAAAAACCTTTTATTCACTCTCTCTCTCTCTTCATTTATTTTGTTAATAAGTTAATCCACAGCCACTTTCCTTTGAATCGCACTGGGTAAACTCCGCTCTTGTGTAGCTCGCAAATTACACATGAGAGTAAATCGTACTATTAGGCAAACCTTGTGCGATAGACTCAAATGCAAATGCGTTTGGAACTCTAAACCTCTCGTTTGGATAGTCCACTGCTCAAACAACTCGCTCACCCCGACGGTCTCTCTTTGTTTTGATGTTCAAACAATGTCTTGGAGTCTTGAAAAAATGCTAAGTTTTTAAATTTCAATAGTACTTCGGTTTACCGCAAGTGTTTAATTTATTTTTTCATTTTAACTCAAGATAAGTATTCAGTTATGTAATCAACAAAGTATTCAATTTGTTTTTACAAAAATAACCCCTATATACATATTCCTAAAAAAAATTCTTACTTCTTACATTAAATGTTTAATTAGGTATAAATTAGTCATAGTAAATATTTTATATAAAATTTAGTATTTTTTTAATGGACGTATTAAAATTAAATTAAATGAGCATTGAGTGATATGTTCGAGTAAAATTGTATTTTTGGAGTCTTGACATAAGTTTATACTCCCTCCGTTTCAATTTATGTGAACCTATTTCCTTTTTAGTCCGTGCCAAAAAGAATGACCTCTTTCCTTATTTGGAAACAATTTACCTTTATGCAATGATTTATAGCCACACAAAATAAAGGTGCTTCATTTTACACCACAAGATCAAAAGTCTTCTCTCTTTTCTTAAACTCCGTGCCGAGTAAAATTGTATTTTTGGAGTCTTGACAGAAGGATATATATGGTTTTCTTTAGTACTTTGGACAATAGCCTACATCGATCATCAGAAAGATGTTTATTTCCACAGACATTTCAAATTCCAATGCCTCTTTTTAATAGTAGTACTACATTTTTTAGTTTTTTTTTTCTCTATCAAAACTTCTTTTTCTACTTCGTAGATCTGATGGTTCTGCAACCCTATTTTTGCTGCTTTATTTTGCCTGGGATAATGGACCATATATTTATTCATGCAAACTGATGTAGTAGCAGTACAAGTTCTACTAGTAAGTAAAAGAAGGAAAAAAGAAGAAAGACTCTGTTATATAAAAGTAGGGAGAGAGAGAGAGAGAAAGTCTAGTTCATAATGATTCATCAATAATAACATCAGACACATCAGTTTAAAGATTATCTTAAAACTGCTATAAAGTCTTAGGAAATAGAGAAGAGTCATTATGCCTTGGTGTGTGCCGGGTGGGTGGGGGGAGTTGATGGTAGTTTAGGGGTGGGGTGTTTGCAGCGTTGAAGTCCGTAATTTTTTTAAGGGTGTTCAAACTTGAACGAAGAGAAAAAAATTCCCTGACAAAGGATGTTCAATACTCTCTCCGGTCCAAATTAAGTAATTTTTTTTTGGATGTTTTCACACATATTAAGAAAGTCACATTTTAGCATTAATTAGCAATAGAATTGACCATTTTAACCTTACTATCTCACATAAATACTCCTAACACATATTCCAACACTATTTATTCCAAGAACAATAAAAGAAAAACATCATTAAGTCATTCTTGAAATTCGAGAAAATCACTTATTTTGGACCACAAAATAAAGGCCAAAAAATCACTTATTTTGGACCGGAGGGAGTATACGTTATATACCTCTAAAACCTAATATTTTACCTATATACACAATGTAATTTTCCGACGATAAGGTAGTCAACGGAACACCCTTAACCCAACGTAGCTCCCCTTGCAATTAAGAGTGATATTTGATAAGTTCGACCTCTAAGATTTTTAATATTGAATAAGTTCAAATTTAATATTTATTGTAATTTTAACGAATTTATATATGTATATATACATCATCCAGTGGAGATGTAGCGTATAAGACAAATTTAGGCACATTATTTTTAGAATTAAAATTATGTAGATTGATAATATATGATTTTTAGGTTATATTAATTTACAATAATATAATTGCACAGTGCAAGTCAATTTTTAGCATCGTAAAAGATGTAACAAATACTATTTGTTACTATAATACATTACTACATTAATAATGTCAAAAATAAATATTAATTTCAAAATATATAACTTAAATACTTATTTTTTAGTTTCACTAAAATAACCAGCATTTAGGACCATTTATAATTAAATTAACGTACTGGCTTTAGTACTTTCTCCTCTTGATATCTTACAGAAGAAAAGATATGTGGCTAATAATAAGAAAGTACAAACAGCTATCATCACAAAGTGAAAATTCCCTGATTTTATACAATTCCCAAAATCCCCTCAATGATAATGATAAGTATATGATTTTTGGCGTTACTTTACAAAATAAAAGAAAATAGTATGTGGTTTTATTTTAGGATATTAAATTATATAGGATTAGAGGCGGACCTATGCTTCAGGAATAGAGGTTTACCGGACCACGTTAACTTCAGCAAAGTTTTTGAACTTATAAGTGTCTATATGCTAAAAATGATCGTATATTTTGTTTGCAACCCTTAAACTCATATGCCCCTCACTTTCGAATCCTGAGCCCATCTCTACATAATATAATATACATTTGCAATAATAATGTACTTTAACATATTATAGCAAATAATTTGACTTATTTTTCATATGTTAATTTCGTATTATGTTGCTTATCAACTGTTGCTATAACTTTATTGTAGATGTATCGGACGGTAAAGACAACTGATAAAGCAGCAGCAGGAGCAGCATCTTCAGGTGCAAAATATAGTTTAATTAGTATATTGACTTATATATATTTTTTCGTAATGACTGATAGTTCATTATAGGGTATTTTTAAGAATAATGTATTACTATATAATATGGGTACTGGCAAGATATGTAATAAAGTATCCAAATGTTGCCACATACGTGTTATATCCTTCAAAAATAAATATATTTTTGGAAGAACCGATCCGGCCCTAGATATTTTTGAACAGTCTGAGAAATATAGATATTGATTGTTTTTTTTACTCTATTATGATTGAATGTTCATTACAGGGTAATTTTAAGAGTAAATATTACTATAAAGTATGAATACTAACATGCGAGGGCGGATCTAGAGTGTTAGTTAAGATTTCACGTGAATTCTGTAGCTTTTGTTCCTATTTTGTATATTACATTATTTATCAATTTTTCATTGTGAACATTATTATTGTAGTGTTAACTTGAGATCATTGTAGAAACTCATAAACTTCATAAACTTTTTAATATTTTTGTATGTGAAGCAAAATTGATTTTGTAGTCTCTTTTTTTTTTCATCCCTTTGAACGTTTCTAGGTCAGTCGGAGGTGTTTGATAATGGATCATCTGGGGATAATAATTCAGAGGAATTAATGCTTGACATTCAAAATTCAGGGAAGTCTGAATTATCAGTTCAACAAGGTGGACGACAAGAAAAAGATAATTATCGTGGTCTTTGGAGTAACTCTTCAAGGTAAATATTTCTCTATGTAACTTAATTAATTATTATAGAAATATATACTCGTGTAAAGGGAGCCTTAGTATAACTTGTAAAGTTGCTCCTATGTGACCAGGAGGTCACGAATTTGAGCCGTAGAAATAATTTTTTCCAGAAATATAGAGTAAGGCTGCGTACACTATACCCGCAAACAACTGGGCATATAGACCTGCCCTGACAAACTTAAAGTTGAGGCTTAATTGTTGAAGTAATAAACTCTCAAGAACTGGAAATATATATATAGTAAGTAGGAATAATAGAATATAAAATGAGTTAGTAACGTAACCTGGAAAACAAAATAAAAATTAGTATTTCTTACTACGTATCAGTTAATTAATCTGCATTGACAGTTTAACTGTCTTTATGTTGTCTGTATACAACTTAAATCTGTAGAAATATACCAAAATGACAAAAATCAACCTTAAAAGATACGCATATAACTTTCCTGTGGATATTGTAGGCTCAGATAAAGTAAAAGAACGACCCTTTACTAGGAAACTTAGTGCCAAAGCTAATTCAATATGTATATTATTAAAAAAATTGTTTAATTTGGCTAGAAACTTTAGAATAACAATAAAGTTGTCTTTGTATAACTTATATGTTATGAGTTGAAACGTAGAGCCAGTCACTAATATTGTATTAGGGTAGACTGTCTCTACATTACACCTCTTGTGTATAGCCCTTGTCACGGGTTTGATCGATTCCGTCGGAAATTTCCACCTACTTTTTTCCATTAAAATATTTTGGTAAAAAATGAGCCGTACGTGAATAAGGAATACTTTGTATCAGGCCTTTTTTTTTTTTTTTGTCAATGGCAAAGGGCCTATGGTCATATAGGAGTAGAAATTTGATTTCCTTCACATGGGTGTATTATTTAATTTTTATTTTAGCAAAAGGGGAAATCATAAGAAGATGAAAAGAGTAGAAAAAGATAAAAGAAGCTATAAATAAGACATACAAAAAGATAGCTTTCTGTTTTCTCAGTCTCACTTTTTCTTTATTTTGCATGCATGGCGTCCACTGATGAAAAAATATTCTCTTGAAAATTGGCAATATTTGTGTTATATAGCAGGGAAAGTTGGCTGTTGCATGGACATTATCCAGGAAACATATCTTCTCTAGAGGTACTAATTCCTCCTGTCCAAAATAAGCTATTTTTTTTTTATGTTTTCGCATATATTAAGAAAGTCATCTTTTAGCATTAATTAGCAATAGAATTGACCATTTTAACCATACTATCTCACATAAACACTCCTAACACATATTCCAATACTATTTACTCCAAGGACAATGTAGGAAAAACATCATTAAATCATTCTTGAAATCCGAAAAAATCACTTATTTTGGACCACAAAAAAAACGCTAAAAAATCACTTATTTTGGACCGGAGGGAGTATCATTATTCTACTTTGCAACTAATTCCCATTGAATTTACTACTATGCCCTCGTATAGAGGCGGATTTAGAAAGTCGATTACAATTTACATAACTCAGCGACTTTAGTTCAGACACTATATATGTACATATCAAATAATTTAATAAATATTTTTAAGTATTAGATTGTAAAATCGACTTTTATTATAGTTTTAACTTGAAAATGAGGCCATTCATTTTAATGTTTAAGTGTAAGAACGTTAAGCAAACTCGAGGAGAGATCTTTCCTCGAAATATGGCTCATTGTCTTCTTTCATTAGTATAAATTGTCAGTGTATATGATGGTATATGTATACTGTCAATGTATATAACTTAAATTCTTAAATTCGTAATCAAAATTTGTACTTTTCTTAGTTTTCTTTTGATGAATTTGCTGATTTGATAGGCAAAAAACCAAGCTTATGAAACTATACATAATTGCATATATATATATGCTTCTAATGCATGGATAGGGTATAATATTCTTTTAATCTGTCCAAGCTAGTCTTGGTGACAGTGGGAGTTAGCAGATACTCTATGAATTAGTCGAGTTACACAAGCTGATTTGGACACCATGATTATCCGAAAAAAATAATTTAGGGGTCCTTTTTTATGATAGATAAGCAAAAATAATCATAGGATAAACATTTAGTACTGCCTTATCTCTTATTTGATTACTAATCCTGGGATAGTTTATCCTAGAATTAAAAATAGTAGCAGAATAAACTTTTACTTACCGGAAGGTGGAATAAAATCCTAGGATATGTTATCCATAATAAAGCAATAAAATTTGATAATCCCAGGATTCATAAAATATATACCAAATAGTCAATAAAAAAAATAATAGAGTATCAAAATAACTTAGTCTTTAATTGGGCACGAAGTTTAAAAAAAGAGAGAAGACTTTTGATCTTGTAGTGTAAAATGAGGCACATTTACCGGAAGGTGGAATAAAATCCTAGGATAAGTTGTCCATAATAAAGCAACAAAATTTGATAATCCCAGGATTCATAAAATATGTACCAAATAGTCAATAAAAAAATAATAGAGTATCAAAATAACTTAGTCTTTAAACCAAACCAACCCTTAGTTCTTAGATAGAAGTACATATACACATGCAGTATATCAGTAAGAGGGATGCAGGTTTCATCATTATAAGATATATTCCTCAAAATATAAATCTGTCCTTTTGATTCCTTTATTCACACACACTTCACTTGTTTCTACTTCTTATTATTCTTTATTAGTACTTATTCATTTTTTTCTTTTTTCAAAAAAAAAAAATTTATACTGCAGAAAGACAATATGGAAGCAAAATGCTTAAGTTATGAGGGAATATCAACAGAAGTGAGCTCATCAACTATAACAGAAGCAAGTCCAAAGAAGCCTAATTTGGAGTTCACTTTGGGAATAATGCCTAGTATTTCATAGTACTAAAAAAGAAAGCAAAAGTACTACTCATTTTGAAATCATTATATACTTTTTGACTAGAGAGATTGTAAAAATACGAAAAAAAAAAAGGAGAGAGAATCAGGTTCCCATTGAGATAAAAATAATAAGATAGGAAAGAAAAAGAAAAGGAAAAAGTGAGCTAAAGAAAGACAAAAAGACAAAGAAAAGGAGAAGGGAATAGGAAAAGTGCATGTAATTATTCCCATTATAATATTTCTTATGACCTATAAATCAAACAATATATTAAATTGTTCATTTCTTTCCATACAAATGAGGAAAAACAAAGGAAGTATATTTGAAATCTAATTGATTTTAGTATTGTTATAATAGTAAGAGATTAGCTACTATATAGAGAGTTGAGAGAGGTTGAAGTAAATCTGTTTCCCTTGTTACAATTGTATGATCATTTACATTTAGCAAGAATTATAATATCTTCGACTCATATTATCTGTCTTTTAAAGATTTTTGCATGTTTTTAAAGAAAAACGATACTGTATAATAGTCTTTATCATAAGCATATGTGTTTAAATTATCGTTCTCTCTCCTTAAGTATCTCCAGAGGAGGAATTTAACACTTATGGTTACTGCAATGATCTTGGATAAATTTTAAATAGTAATCGGGTTAAAATTCAAATATTTATAGATATTTAGTAAATATTTGAAAAACAATTATACTATTTAGACAAAATTTGTTGGGTTCAAGCAAACCCGCATATCACTTAATTAACAATTTACTAATTATATTAAAACAATAAACGTAAATTTGGATAACAAGTAACAAATGGTTTTTCTTCTTTTAAAACCTTGAATATTTTGAAAGGAAATCATTAAGTAAAAATAATATGTTTTGTATGAAGGAAAACATAAAATATTTTGCAGAAAATAAGTTATTTATAGTAATCAAACATTAAAAATATTTCTTTTTGAATAATATTTCCATTAAAAAGGAAAAAATATTTTTCTTCTCTTATGTTTCTTCTGATAGTCCATTTGAATTAATTGTATATTTTAGAGAGTATTGAATAGTTAAATAATGTTTCTTTAGAGAGTATAATTTTTGGGAGGAATGGCTATTTAATTTTTTGTCTTTAGAGAGTATAATTTTTGGGAGGAATGGCTATTTTATTTTTTGGGAGAATATAATTGTTTGGAGGAATATCTATTTATTCGTAGGCATCATTGCAGAGAAAGAGAGAG
This sequence comes from Nicotiana noctiflora, assembly GCA_032618575.1. NCBI lineage: Eukaryota > Viridiplantae > Streptophyta > Magnoliopsida > Solanales > Solanaceae > Nicotiana > Nicotiana noctiflora. The sequence continues at coordinate 235,885 of JASVEL010003005.1, forward strand.
AGGAAATTCTTATTGAATTTTGGGATGATTTACAATGGGGTAAGACCCTCTATTTATAGGAGAAATTATGACTTAGTCACAAAGTAAAACTCTCCACAAGATAGACATTCACTCCAAGTAGAATTCTATTCTTAACACTCCCCCTTGAATGTCTACTCAATAAGTAATGTGCCTCATTAAAACCTTAACTAAAATAAAACCCAATGGGAAAAAAAATCTAGAAAAGGAAAAAAAGTATACATATCTAATAATACGCCTTTGGTTGCCTCGTTAAAAACCTCGCAAGGAAAACCCAGTGGGACAAAACCTTGTAAGGGAAAAAGAGTGCAACGCGCATTAAGTACTCCCCCTGATGAGAGCATCAATTCACATCCTTAAGCCTTCGCATCCCAATCTTGTACACTAGCTTTTTGAAGGTTGACGTTGGTAGAGATTTTGTGAACAAATCAGGCATATTATCACTTGAACGAATCTGTTGCACATTAATATCACCATTCTTTTGAAGATCATGTGTGAAAAATAACTTTGGTGAAATGTGCTTTGTCCTATATCCTTTTATGAATCCTCCCTTTAGTTGAGCTATACATGCTGCATTGTCTTCATACAAAATAGTGGGTAACTTGTCACATTTCACACCACATTTATCTCGAATAAGATGTATTATAGACCTCAACCACACACATTCTCGACTTGCTTCATGAATATCTCTGCATGATTAGATGAAGTAGCCACAATTGATTGCTTAGTCGATCGCCAAGATATGGCAGTGCCTCCACAGGTAAACACATAACCTGTTTGAGATCGAGCCTTGTGTGGATCGGATAAATACCCAGCATCAGCATAACCAATAAGATCGGGACTGCAATTATTGCCATATAATAAGCCCATATCGGTAGTCCCTTTTAGATACCGCAATATGTGTTTGATCCCATTCCAATGTCTCCTTGTGGGAGCAGAGCTATATCTTGCTAAGACATTAACTGAAAAAGTTATGTCGGGCCTTGTAGTATTGGCAAGATACATTAGTGCACCAATTGCACTAAGATATGGTACTTCGGGACCAAGTAGCTCTTCATTCTCTTCTTGAGGTCGGAATGGATCTTTGTTCACATCAAGTGATCGAACAACCATCGAAGTACTTAATGGATGTGCTCCATCCATGTAAAACCGTTTCAGTACCTTTTCTATGTAGGTAGATTGATGAACAAAAATTCCGTTTGCCAAATGTTCAATTTGCAAACCAAGACATAATTTTGTCTTTCCGAAATCTTTCATCTCGAACTCCTTCTTTAAATAATCAATTGCCTTTTGGAGTTCTATAGGAGTTCCAATAAGGTTTATGTCATCAACATATACGGCAAGTACAACAAATTCCGATGTTGTTTTCTTTATGAAAACACATGGGCAAATGGCATCATTTATATAGCCTTCCTTTAATAAATACTCACTAAGACGATTATACCACATTCGTCCTGATTGCTTTAGACCATACAAAGATCTTTGCAATTTGATTGAAAACATTTCCTGGGATTTTGAATTATTAGGCATTTTGAAGCCCTCGGGAATTTTCATGTATATCTCATTATCAAGTGAGCCGTAAAGGTAGGCGGTAACCACATCCATTAAATGCATGTCAAGTTTTTCATGGACAGCAAAACTAATGAGATAACGAAATGTGATAGCATCCATAACGGGTGAATATGTCTCTTCATAATCAACACCAGGCCTTTGTGAAAATCCTTGTGCAACAAGGCGTGCCTTATATCTTTGCACCTCATTTTTCTCATTTCCCTTGCGTACAAAGACCCATTTATAGCCAACAGGCTTAACACCATTAGGTGTTTGGACTACAGGCCCAAAAACTTCACGTTTTGCAAGTGAATTCAACTCTGATTGGATTGCTTCTTGCCATTTTGGCCAATCAAGTTTTTGTCGACATTCTCCAACAGATTGAGGTTCAAGATCCTCATTTTCTTGCATAATGCTGGATGCAACATTATATGCAAAGACATAATCCACCACTATATCCAATCGATTCAAATTCTCAATATCGATTGGATTTATTGATAGTTCCTTATTTTCTTGAGTCTCGGGCTCAGTGGATTCCTCATGAATCTCAGAATTTATTAAGTCGTGGATTTCTTCATGAGATTCTTTCATAGTGTCATTTTGATCATTTATTTTCCTTTTTCTAGGATTTCGATCTTTGGAACCTAATGGTCCGCCACGTTTCATGCGTGCTTTTGACTCATTAGCTATGACACTAGAAGATTGTCCAATAGGGACATCAATACGGATTGGAACATTCTCCGCAGGGATATGTGATTTTGTTATCCTTTTCATATCCGTAAATGCATCTGGCATTTGATTTGCTATTCTCTGCAAATGAATAATCTTTTGTACCTCTTTTTCACAAATAGAGGCACGTGGATCAAGATGAGATAATGATGGATTTTTTCACAAAATTTCCCGTTTGGTTTCACCAACTTCTCCCCCTAATTTTGGGAAAAGTGTCTCATCGAATCGACAGTCTGCAAATCGTGCAGTAAATAAATCTCCCGTTAATGGTTCGAGGTAGCGAATAATGGAGGGCGATTCAAACCCAACATATATTCCTAACCTTCTTTGCGGACCCATTTTGGTGCGATATGGCGGTGCTACAGGCACATATACTGCGCATCCAAAAATTCTTAAATGGGATATATTAGGTTCATGACCCAAAACCAATTGCAATGGGGAATATTTATGATAATTTGTCGGTCTGAGACGAACTAGCATTGTTGCATGCAAAATGGCGTGACCCCAAATAGAAGTGGGCAACCTCGTTTTCATGAGTAACGGTCTTGCTATCAATTGCAGACGTTTAATTAAAGACTCTGCAAGACCATTTTGAGTGTGAACATGAGCTACAAGATGTTCCACTTTTATCCCAATTGATAAGCAATAATCATTAAATGCTTGGGATGAAAACTCAGCAGCATTATCAAGTCTAATAGACTTAATTGGATTATCAGGAAATTGTGTCCGTAATCGAATTATTTGTGCCATTAATTTTGCAAACGCGAGGTTGCGAGATGACAATAGGAACACATGAGACCATCTAGAGGATGCGTCTATCAAGACCATAAAATATCGGAACGACCCACTAGGTGGGTGAATAGGTCCACAAATGTCCCCTTGTATATGTTCCAAAAACGTAGGGGACTCAATTCCAACCTTTGTTGGTGATGGTCTAATAATTAACTTGCCTTGATAACAAGAAGTGCAAAAAAATTCATCATTTTAAAGAATCTTTAAAATCTTTAATGGATGCCCATTTGAGTTTTCTATGATTCGTCTCATCATAATTGATCCAGGGTGTCCCAATCGATCATGCCAAAGTACAAAAGTATTGGAATCGGTAACCTTTTGGTTTACAATAGAATGTGCCTCAATTGCACTAATTCTTGTCCAATACAGGGCCACAAGACAAAGATGGGAACTTCTCAATAGCCCTTTTCTGGCCAGAGGCATTTTTGGTAATGATGAGATATTCAAGATTATTCTCATCCATTGTCTCAATATGATATCCATTTCTGCGGATATCTTTAAAACTCAACAAGTTCCTCTTGGACTTGGAGGAGAACATTGCATTCTCTATGATAAGTATTGTTCCCTTAGGCGGAGTTATAGTAGCTCTTCCAGAGCCTTCAATTAATTTACTACTACCAGAAATTGTAGTAACATCTGCCTTACACATACTTAAATGTGAGAAATATTTCTTCTCTTTGAGTATTGTATGTGTTGTACATGAATCAACTAAACAAATATTTTCACAATTGAAATTTGATTCAAGTTTGCTTTGAGGGATATCCATATTTGCTTCCCATAGTTTGACATACAAAAGAAATATACGAATAAATATTAGTATTTATAGACCAAAAGCTATTTGAAGAAGAAGAAAAAATAATGTGAAAGCATTTATTTTGAATTCCACACAAATCTTTATCTCGTCGCGTAAAAGTTAATCCACCTATTAGAATAACATTTATATGATGTCAAATACACTTCCTAAAAATATTGCAATTACAACACAATACAACAACTTACATATCATATGACACATGGACGTGTAATACAATAATGCATTTTATAAGAATAACAGTTAATAAGTATTATACATACTCATAGTTGTTTGTAAAATATAACAAAGTTTTCTATACAATGAATGATATATATTCTGCATGCAGTCACAATTATTTAAGCAATATTGTTGTAGTATAAACAACAACAAAAAATTATTAAACAAACTTTACTATTACTGTTTATCATCAGTTATAAGTGTTTAAAAATACATAGTCAATCTGCAATATTATAACCTACAAAATATGAGTTTACAAATTAAATTCATAACTAAAATTATACTACCGCATGTAAATGTTAAGAGTAATAATACAAAGCACAACTGATAATACTAATGATGATGGATTTTTGTCTTCTTAATATAAGTAGAAACATGCGTGAAAAACTAATATTTTTTTTTATATATAAAATAAATAACTAATGACTACTACTCATGTAAAGAACTATCATTACATGATGTTTATTCACTAACTAATACAAAAAAGCAAAATAAAAATAAAGTCAAACTACTCAATCATCTTTAACCACGGATCCATCACCGATCAAGTGGTCTATTTTTCCATCAGGGCGCTCAAAGAAGTCTGCCACATCCAAGTGGGTGATGTCAAAATCATTGTCAGAGACAAAATTGGCTTCATGGCCTTTATTCTTTAGAGATGCTTGATAAAGATCAACCAAATGTCTTGGTACATGGCAAATATTTGCCCAATGCCCTTTTCCACCACAAAATAAGTGGATCTTTGACTGTGAGATATTCAATTTTCAACCCTTCATCAAGGTGATGGCGCAAGAAAATCAAGGCCTTAGCACAATCTTGGGTGGATGCTTTATTTCTGTCTTTAATGGCGTCTCCAAGACCCATTGCATCTAAGTGGATTTCAGCATCCAACACTCATGGCATATAGTTCTTGCCCGACGAACTTTCTTTTCATAATGTCAGTCATAATTAAAAAAAAAAGGAGAAAAATTACCTTAATCTTCTGAAAGAGCTTCTTGAGATGGTAGAGTCTCGTGCTGATAACGTGTTATGAAATAATAAAAGAACAAGAGCAATATTGCAGAGAAAGAGAGAGAGGAAATTCTTATTGAATTTTGGGATGATTTACAATGGGGTAAGACCCCTCTATTTATAGGAGAAATTATGACTTAGTCACAAAGTAAAACTCTCCACAAGATAAACATTCACTCCAAGTAGAATTCTATTCTTAACACATTCCTAAAATTTGAAATTGACACCAAAACTTTGATAAGGGTATATTATAGGTCACTTCATTCTTTTTATTCTTATTTTTATAAAACGTCAAACGTTTTGAAAACATTCAATTAACCAAAAGAGACTAAAATATTTGGAGTTGAAGTAAATAACTATCTTTTATACTTATTTCCATAATCTTGCTTTAGTAATTAAAAAAAACAGTCCATCGTAATAATAATTATAATAATAATAATAACAATTATTATTATTATTATTTCTACTACTACTACTATTATTATTTATATCTTTATCTATTTTTACTAGCACTTTTATTATATTTTCTAAATAATAATGAGAAGAGTTGATATTAATAAAAGGAATGAGGATTCGTGTCATGATCCAAACCCCGGTCGTGATGGCGCCCAACACATTGCTAGGCAAGCCCGACCATCTTCCAGATAACCAGCCAGTTATTAATTAATAATGATCCATTTAGAGTTACACTACCAGAAAATGGGCCTATGGCAATATTTATTTTAGCAACGGTTTAACAACCGTTGCCATAGTACCTATATAGCAACGGTTACAACTGTTACGGTAGCATTTAGATGATATCGGCACACTTTAACTGTAGAACCGTTGCAATACGAAAATAACCGTTGCCATAGATGTATCTTGAGCAATGGTTATGTGAACCGTCCCAATAAAATTATCTACGGGAACACTTTCATTAAAAATATTTCTAATGGAACGGTTACTTTTTCCCTTCTAAATTTCCCTCCTGAAATTTATTACACCCGCCAAAACAACCCTAAGTCATTTTGGCACTTTCCCTTGCGCGCGATACCCGCCCCCGCCTGTACCCTCCTTCTTGTTCTTCTTTTTTTCACATAAACCTAATATTTTTTCCTTCTTCTTGTACCCGCCAGTGCAGAGTACCAGAGACTAGAGACCAGTTACTTTTTCCTCTCATTTCACTCCTCTCGGTGATCTCTCTCTAAACTCCCTCACATAATTTTTCCTTTCTCCTTCCTCTCTAATACCATCGACAAACACATCTAAAATAGAGCACCAGATCTGAAACAAAAGCTGAAAAAAATCCAAAAATGGAGATTTGAAATTTCACTTTAAAGAAAAAGAGAACTGGAATTTCGAATCACAATTGGAGAAGAAATTGTTTGCTAAAGTTTCAAATTTCAGATTCCTCTCCCATGGATCTAAGGGGCTGTTGAAGCTCGAATTCGTGGTTAATGTTACTGGAATTGGAGATCTATGTTCCTTCATGTTCCAACTGCCTTACTTGCTGCTGTTAGTCCATTATTAATCTCCTATTCAGAAGGTTTGGTTCGAGTTCAGAGTCCTGTGATCATGCTATTAAATTTGCTATGAGAACCTCCAATCATTTATATAGTATAGATAAATATTCAATTTCTGTTAGTATACACAAAAAAACTAAGATGAAGCTAGAGGGGAGAGGAAAGGGGAGGATTCTTTACTAACATCTGTATTAATCCCTCAGGCTTTGCTTCAATTTTACACAATGATGGAATCCTAATGAACAAAATTTACAAAAAACACAGCCTGTCTGCAAGATCTCTGCTTTAACAACACAACAAGAAGACAAGTTGATTCAATCCGATGATTCATCTATATCGATCCACTGGATTGACTCTTTGTTTACGTGTAGACTAGTTAGCTTTCGAATTTATTAAATATTTTAAAAAATATTTTTGCTCGCTAGTTCGTTTACTTCTTTGCACCAAGGTAAAAAGAAAAATATAAGAAGCAGTAGGGCCAGTTAGTTCAATGCCTCAAAAACTAGACATGGACATTAAGTTTAGCGACGACAGATGAATAGGATGTACTAGTGGCAGTTGTGAAATAGGTCTCCCTATATACTTAGCAGCAATGCTTGAAATATAGTACATTCCAATAGTTAATACTAGTAAATTAATAAAAATGCTCATGTGATAAAAATAATTATGCGGAATAGGAATTGCCATATTGCTAAGGTTCAAAAAACGGTAACGAGGGAAATATTGCCATAGATTACTTTCTTATCAACACAATTCTTCTCGGAGATGAAAATAGTAATGAGAGTGTGTGAAATAAAGTTGAATCCTCTAGAAAACAATTAATTGTGTTATCGAGGCTTGCGTGTTTCAGATATTCCTTTGATAAGATTTTAATTGCAAAATGCAGAGGTAAAGTTGAACTCAATTACTAGTTTTGTTAATATTGGACATGACATTGTTTGTCTTAGCTCTTGGTTGGGTATGATCTTGATAAAGATGATTGTTTCATTATAACACACAAAATTGCGCCAAATTGAGACAATAGTTGTCTCTATCGCGTGGATGTTATCTAAAGTAAGTTATTTGATCATCAAATATTGGGGTTAATTTCAGTTATGGTAATCGAACTAACTCTCAATCTCACAAAAGTTATTTATCTGTTTATTTGTCACCCACCCTCAAATATTGATATGTTATTCATTTCTTCATTCTTTAGTTGTTTCACCGCGATGGGTATGATGTTGACACAATTACTAACCAACTAGCTAGCTTAATTTCTATAGAGAAACCATCGATGATAATGAAAATTACTCTCACTAATCTCTTCCTCTTAGAAATCTCCCTCGCCACTCTCTTCTATTCATCAGAAGCAAAAACTAGTAATAAAAATGATAACTTACAAATGAATAACATATCAAGATCTCTCCCTCGCTGCATTGCGCACGTTTCAACTAATCCACGGGGTAGTATGTCCAATCCACGAGCACCGGGTGCCAAGGTAACCCGGTCAGCCTAGATATACCGTATAACAACCATAAAGAACTTATTTAATTATCAATTTTGCTTTGTCATGGCAAGTAAAATCATCCATGGCTAAAGTAACATAAAGTATCAAAAATTTAACAATGCAAGAACACCATTAATCTATTCAAGGACTCTTGTTATGTTATTATATTTCAAGTGCGTCGGTCTGAAAATATAACAGAAAACAAAAGATTGGAAAAGAGAACACCAGCATAAGCATGTAAGATATTTGATGGCCTTGCTTCATAGGCATTGCCGGCACCCAAAAAGAGGTAACCAAAGATAACTATTGTTCACCTAGAAAACTTAAAGAGGAGTAATTGAATAGATTTAGCCAAGTAATAATTTTTTTAATGAGTTGAAATGTAAACATTGATTCATTTAGTCAATGTTGATTCTGTGAGTTTAACTAGTTCATAGATTCAGTTCTTCTTTTTGTGTTACCTATTTGTCTGAGATAATTGTAAGTTATGGTCTTGATCGGGATTTGGCCGTTCAGAATTATTCAAGTGCACACCTAATTCAGCCATTTCTTACTTGTACCAACAATGAATATTCTTCAGATGCTTTTGTTGTGTCATTTGTAAGTTATCATATATAGAGAATAAACAGAAAGTCACTGCATATTCTTAACATATCTGAGCCAAAACTATTATCATATATAGAGAGTAAAAAACTTTACTACTAATAAAAATATAGTACATTCCAATAGTTATTACTAGTAATCATGAAGTTATGAGTTGAAACACCTTAAGAAAATTTTATATATGCAGTAAAAAAGTTCATGTGTATGTGTCAAATAAAGATAAATATCCCATTTCTCTTCAGTTGCTCCTCTTTATGAGTTTTCACCTTTAAAGAAATTGGTCAATATCTTATTATGTGTATGTTTATTTGGTTAATTTGTTGATTTAATTTGATCGTATAGGATTTCAATGGATAATGGAGATAAAAGTTGGATGTATCTCCTAAGATGGACGGATGAGTATATCCGTGGAGTGAACAATTTTCTTGATAAGGCATTTGAACGAGCTTCCTAGGGAAATGAAATATTATGCTCTTGCAAAAAATGTATTAATCACTATTGGCACTATAGAAATATGGTGGAGGATCACTTGGTTGTTAACGGTTTTGTTGATGGTTACACCAAATGGGTTTTCCATGGGGAAGGCTTTTTGTGTAGAAATGCACCTCCCCAAAGCAATAATGATGAAGGTTCAAACATGCGTGATGATATTGATGGATTACTTCATGATACCTTTAGGAATGTAGAATGTGAGGCAGAGCAGGAAGAACAGATGAGAGAGACTCTATCTGAAGATGCTAAGTGATTTTTCAGATTATTAGAGGAAGGCAAACAAGAACTATATTCTGGGTGTGAAACCTTTACTAAATTGAGTTTTACTATTCGGTTGTACGTGTTTAAATCCTTGTATATATTGAGTAATGTGGCCTTTTCAGATATGCTAGGGTTGTTAAAAGAGGCATTTCCCTTTGCTCAGTTTCCAGAATCTTTCAATAAGGCTAGAAACATGATAAAAGATTTGGGTCTTTATTATAAAAAAATACATGCATGCCCTAATGATTGCATGTTATTTTGGAAAGACAATGCAAATGCCGATAATTGCTTTGTTTGTAGGGCTTCTCGATGGAAAATTGTTGATGCTTCCTTAACTAATACAAGCTCTAAAGTCCAAGTAAAGGTTTTAAGGTAATTTCCCTTAAAGTCTAGGCTTCAGAGGATATTCATGTGTCCTGAAACAGCCATTGCAATGACATGGCATGCTAATGAACGACCCATTGATGGAAATATGAGGCATCCTGCTGATGGAGAAGCTTGGAAAGATTTTGATTCTCTACACCGAGACTTTTCCAGAGATCCACGAAATGTTAGGTTGGGTCTTTCAAGTGATGGTTTCAACCCATTTCGAACCATGAGCATTTCTCATAGCACGTGGCCTGTCATGTTAATGAACTATAACTTATCACTATGGATTTGCATGAAGCCAGAATATATCATGTTGTCAATGATCATTCCAGGTCCTTCATCTCCAGGAAATTATATAGATGTGTATCTACAACCATTAATTGAAGAATTGAAGGAACTGTGGGAAACTGGGATAGAAACATATGATGCTGCGACAAAGAAAACATTCCAAATGCGTGCAGCCTTATTGTGGACAGTTAGTGATTTTCCAACTTTAGCAATGCTTTCAGGCTGGAGCACCAAGGGTAGATTGGCATGCCCCACCTGTAATTATGACACATGCTCACGATATCTCAAACATAGTCATAAAATGTGTTACTTGGGGCATCGAAGATTTTTGCCTCTTGATCATCCATCGAGAAAAGATAAGAAGTCATTTGATGGTAATTAGGAGCATAGACATGCACCTACTCCTTTGTCGGGTGTGGAAGTGTATGAAGAGCTTCGTGAATTCAACAATGTCTTTGGAAAGGGGAAAAAAAGACCTCAGGATAAAAATGGTCCGTGGAAAAAAAGATCTATTTTCTTTGAATTACCATATTGGGCGCATAATAAATTAAGGCACAATCTTGATGTGATACACATCGAGAAAAACATATGTGACAGTATACTTGGGACTTTATTGGAAATAGAAAAAAAGTCAAAGGATCATGTAAATTCTCGCTATGACTTACAAGAAATGGGAATACGAAAAGAGCTACAACCAAGAGAAGATGATAAAGGTAGTGTGAGTTTGGCCCAAGCTTGATTCTACATGAAACCAGAACAGAAAAATTTGTTTTGCATCGTTATGAAAAATGCCAAGTTACCAAAAGGGTGTGCTTCGAATATTTCAAATCGCGTGCAAGTGAAAGAGATGAAAATATTAGGGTACAAGAGTCATGATGCTCATTTTATAATGCATTACTTGCTCCAGGTTGCTATTAGAAAGGCGTTGCCCAAGAACATCTCGTTGGCCTTGATTAGGTTTGGCAATTTCTTTAAAGCCATATGTAGTAAGGTCATAAGGCGAAGAGATCTTGAAAAAATGCAGTCTGAAATTGTTGATATAACTTGTGAGCTTGAAAAGATTTTTCATCCAACATTTTTTGACATAATGCCACATTTGCCTATTCATTTGGTGAATGAAATTAAGCTTGGGGGTCCGGCTCATCTTTGTTGGATGTATTCTATTGAGAGGAACCTATGTAAGTACAAGGCATTTGTTCGTAATCGATCTTGTCCAGAAGCATCAATAGCAGAGGGATTTTTGGCGGAAGAGTGCTTGAATTTTTGTTCGAGATACTTACATGATGGCGTGAAGACAAGATTCAGTAGATACACAACTGTGGATGATGAGTGCCCTCAAAATTTGTCACATATATTCCCTATGTTAGGACATCCAATTGGAAGTAAGAAGAAAAATACTTTTCTCATGGATCCACAGTTATGTTATGAAGCCCATCGGTATGCTCTGTTCAATACTGGCGATGAACAAGTGGAAAAGTTTATCGAGTAAGATAAATTATATTTGATTTATTTAATTTATATGTTTCTTTTTCTTTATGATATGATTAATTTTATAAAATTCATGATTACAAGGAACATACAAATTTAATTGGTAGTCATAGTAGATCAAATGCATGGGAAAGGGCAAGGAAGCATAGTCGGGAATTCAACAATTGGTTTGCAGAAAAAGTTAAAAATATTGAAGAACCCGATTATTTAAGATGGCTAGCTAAAGGGCCTAATACAATCGCCAAAAGATATACTGCATATTTTATTAATGGACACCGATTTCATACAATAGAATGGGATTCCTGATACAAGAGTCAAAATAGTGGAGTGACTTTATCGGCAACAACCAATAGCTTTGCTAGCTCTAGGGACCAAAATCCCATCGATGGTGAGGTTATCTATTATGGAGCTATTCAAGATATCATTGAGGTTGATTATTGGGGTTGTTTTAGCGTTGTACTATTTAGATGTGATTGGTTTCGTAACGAAATAGATGAATATGGGTTAACTCGTGTATACCTTAACAAATTATGTAGTATAGATGACCCTTTTGTGTTGGCATCACAAGTTTATCAAGTTTTTTATGTGGAGGATCCAGTTGAGAAAGATGTTTATTATGCAAGGAATAAAGTCCATGTTGATTTGTATGATTTAGAGGAAGAGAATTGCCCTAATATTGAAGACGCATTTTGGAGAGAGCCAAATGATGACATTGGTGCCTTAAGTGGATTAGTTGATGCTGACGTTAGATGCTCTAGAGACGACGTACCCGTTGATGTCGTTAATATTCCATATAACGCACAACATTTAAATGATACAATTATAGAAACATCGAAAGAGGAGGATGAGTTTGACGATACCGATTGGGACTGGATGGAATCAGATGATTAAAGAGAGAAATTTTGAAATTCTTTTAAATATATTCTGGTTTGAGTGAGTGATAATTTTTTTACCAATAGTTTATAACTATTTTTGTTTCTAATACTGTTATTTTTAATATATATTTATTTGTTTTTCCTTTAGAATTTAGATCTGATGCTTCATTTTTGCAGGATTTTTGGTTTTGGATCTTGTGATATTGTTGCACTTGTTGATAGCAACCGATCGAGGCTTGAATCTACATATAATTGAGGTACTAATAACATTTATAACACTTGAATCTACATATTATGTATACACCAGTTATTCTGTTGCTTCGAGTTATTCTGTTGCTTCCAGTTATTCTGTTACCAGTTATTATGTTGCTTCCAGTTGAGACAAATCTGTCGATGACTCTTTCTAGGAAACTGAAATAAGCTCGTTTACATGGCTTTCGAATGAGCAAGATATAGTAATGAACAAGAATACCTACAAGAAATCCCAATCCAACACTCACATAAAACTATTTATTAGGAAATTCACCACTCCCTTCGCTAAAGACCCTTTTTCTTGTAGTTTTAGAAGACTAGATAAAAAGTACTTAATTGTAGCATAGAGGCATATGTAATCCTTTCTTTATTTTAAGTAATAATTCTATGAAGATAACCACATCATTGATTAAAAATCTAAGGTCTAGCACATGCATTTAAATTTTCAACCTGCAACACATTAGAGAATTAGTTCTCATCTCTTCTGCCACACCAGATTACACGATGAGCTGCTTATGTTTCTGCTCACATTTAATGAACTTCACACAAAATGGGTCAGCAGGGAATCAAAAGTGGTTCCAATTAGCATTTAATGAAATTCAAGCATTAAAAAATCCTACGCTCAACTCGGATAAACTTCACATGCAGTAAAAACAGACACTTTTTCCAGTTAATTTTAGAGAATTTTGGAGGTAAATACAGTATAAGAGCTTCTTCATTGAATGCCAGTCATTGCGACCATGGTACTTCAACCAATTTTCAATGTGCCTTGATCTGTAAATTCCAAGCTTTTCTTTGGAAAGATAGCAAAAGCTTAAACAAGTGATGGACATGTAAATTCCAAGCTTTTCTTTAGATCTGATGCTTCAGTTTTGCAGGATTTTTGGTTTTGGATCTTGTGATATTGTTGCACTTGTTGATAGCAGCCGGTTGAGGCTTGAATCGACATATAATTGAGGTACTAATAATATTTATAACACTTGAATCTACATATTATGTATACACCAGTTATTCTGTTACTTCCAGTTATTCTGTTGCTTCCAGTTATTCTGTTACCAGTTATTATGTTGATTCCAGTTGAGACAAATTTGTCGATGAATCTGTCTAGGAAACTGAAATAAGCTCGTTTTTATGGCTTTCGAACGAGCAAGATGCAGTAAGGAAGACTAGATACATTCATTGTCTATACCAGCTTTTTATCTAGTCTTCTAATGAGTTCTAATGGTTTTAACTTGGGTGGTTGGTTAGTTTGACCCATTGTTTAGTCAAAATTGACCCAACCTATCTTTGACTCGAGTAAACTTTTATCTTGGATCATGATACATTCATTGCCTAAACCAGCTTTAAGCCTTTAACCCACCAAATTTAGTTTGACCTACTTATTTGACACACAGACCATGACAAGATGTAACGATCCAACCGGTCATTTTAGAAAATTATGCCCCAAACCCCAATTTAACTGTTCCCCTAAGTTTATTTCTGCTATTGTGGTTTGCCGGGAGAGTCGGTTCTGAAATTTGGAGCATTTTGGGACAGTTCGTCCCTAAATGAGAGCTTTAAAGCTAGAAAATGGTCCGTAGCCGGAACAGTGTCAAGACAATCTCGGAACGGAAATCCGATGGTTCCATTAGCTCCGTTAGGTGATTTCGGGGTTGGGAGCGCGTTCGGAATGTATTTTGGAGGCCCGTAGCTCAATTAGGCTTGAAATGCCGAAGGTTGAAATTTTGGCGAATCCGAACGATAGGTGAGATTTTGATCCGGGGGTCAGAATGGAATTCCGACACTTTCTGTAGCTTTGTTATGTGATTTTGGATATGTCCGCAAATTTTCAGGTCATTCGGACGTCGTTTGGTCGGGTTTTTGATTAAATGCGTGTTATGGAAGTTTTAGAAGAACTTAAGCTTGAATTCGATGAAATTTGATGGTATTGGCGTTGTTTGATGCATGTCGATGATTGGAACAAGTTTTCATGATGTTTTAGGAGGTGTTAGTATTTTTGGTTGAGGTCCCGGGGGCCTCGGGGTGATTTCGGATGGTTAACGGGAACTTTTGAAGTTGGAAAACTTCATAATAGGCGAAGATGTAAATGAGTGTGCACAAGACCTCACTTTAAACGATCATATCTCCCGTTATATAAAGAGTTGTGTGAGCTACAACCTATCAAATTAAAGCCCTTTGAGTCTAGTTTCCAACGCAACAAACCGTTCGTCATTTGGAGGTGTAAACAGAAAGTTATGATCATTTTTCTGGGCATGTGTCAGTAGCGCGGCCTTAGCGCGGGCGCGCTAATTGCTCGCGCTAATGGGTTATTTACTGCCTCAACCCGCGCTAATTAGCGCGGGCGCGCTAGTAGCAGGCTCCTAAATACCCCAAGACCGGGTATAGAGAGTTCCAAAGTCATTTTTGGGGCAAGGGCTTGCTCTCTCAAGAGGAATCCGTCCTACTCTTCATTTCTATGATCCAAGGTAAGATTTTTGGAGTATTTTGAGTTGATTACTACTCCTAAACACTTATATTAACATGGATTAATCTTGAAAATCTTTATATTTTCAAGAAATTCCTTCAAGAACTCAAAAGGGGGTTTTGCAAGATTTCTTCCAAAATGTAAATCCTACACCTTAGGCTTATATATATGGGTATATTATGGGAATATGAGTATGAATCAAGTATTACAACTTATGGCATGGTAATTGAAAGTCATAAATTCCCAATTTAAATACATGAACATGGTAGGGATTTAAAGGTGTTTATTTGATGGAATTTTATTGGTTGGGTGTGAATGGATGGTCATACATGTGTATTTGGAAGTTATAAATTGGTTAGGAATGATGGTGAGATGAATTGTTGGTTAATGGTGATAGTTGGAAGAACCAATACTATAGTTATGAGGTAAAAATAACCATGCCTACAAGGTGTTTGATAATATGCATAAATGGCATAAGTTATGGAATTTATTATCAATATTGGCCCTATTGAATGTTGAATTGTAGATTGAAGTTACATAACTATATTGGATCATCGTAGTATCATTAAGGGGCAAATTTCGGATATGTATGGCTAAAAACGCCGTCTTTTAGAAATCGAGCTTCATCGATGTTTGTGTGATCTTGGTCATTTTTCATAATTTTTCGTATTAGCTTAGAATTTAATTGTAGAATAAATTACTTGAATTATTATTTACAATTTGCAACTTAATTGGATAGAGTTGAGCCACTCGGAGTCGGATACTCGTGGCAAGGGAGTCGTTTCTTAGCGGCTTTGTACCGGAATTGAGGTAAGTGGCTTGTCTAACCTCGTGTGGGGGAACTTCCACCCCTAGGATTTTTATGTGAAAGTTTAAATGCCTTGTACGCGAGGTGACGAGCGTGTACATGCGCTGGTTGTTGAACACATACTTTATATAAAATGCCTAATTTGTGATATCCCTGTTTTTAGCCGATTAATCCGATATTCTTACCCGGTAGTAGTTAGAAAATCATGATTAGGTAGTACTTTATGACTAGTTGCCTAATTGCCTTACTTGAGCTTCTTGATAGTTGTTGGCACTAATTTTGGTAAAGTTGTAGTTAAGCATATTATATTCTTTCTGCGTTTTCCTTTATTTGTTATGTTTGTGGATTGCGGGTTCAATTCCCGGAGACCCAGGGCTGTGGGTTCGATTCCTAGAGACCCGGAGTGATATTGGTAGGGACTGCGGGTTCGATTCCCGAGATCCTGAGTTATTGGTAGGGACTACGGGTTCGATTCCCGAGATCCTGAGTTATTGGTAGGGACTACGGGTTCGATTCCCGAGATCCCGAGTTATTGGTAGGGACTACGGGTTCGATTCCCGAGATCCTGAGTTATTGGTAGGGACTACGGGTTCGATTCCCGAGATCCCGAGTTATTGGTAGGGACTACGGGTTCGATTCCCGAGATTCCGAGTTATTGGTAGGGACTGCGGGTTCGATTCCCGGAGATCCTGAGTTATTGATTATTATTGAGACATGGGCTGCGGGTTCGATTCCCGGAGACCCGGAGGTACTGTCAATGGGACGGTGGGTTCGATTCCCACAGGTCCTGGACTTGTTTTATTGAGTTGGTTAATTGTTGTTAGTTTAATTGTAGACGGTTGCCGTAATCATCTTATTGTTGTTATTTCGGAAATTATTATCATTTAAACTGTTTATTTTTGTTATCATCATTATATTATTGTTTCTCAGTAGGGCCCTGACCTTCCTCGTCACTACTCCATCGAGGTTAGGCTTGGCACTTACTGAGTACCGCCGTGGTGTACTCATGCTACTCTTCTGCACACTTTTGTTGTGCAGATCCAGGTACATCGGGACAGGCTCATATTAGGTAATTCAGCAGCATTTTGGGAGACCTCGAGGTATGATCTGCTACGTCCGCGGATCCGGAGGCCTTCCTTCTATTCTGATAGTATTAGTAGATGTTTTCTCTCATGTATTTGTTAGATACTCTTCACACATAGAGCCACAGTTGTATTCTCTCTTTTAGTCTGTGTTGCCCGTGGGATT
Source organism: Nicotiana noctiflora (assembly GCA_032618575.1). Lineage (NCBI taxonomy): Eukaryota > Viridiplantae > Streptophyta > Magnoliopsida > Solanales > Solanaceae > Nicotiana > Nicotiana noctiflora. The sequence continues at coordinate 253,152 of JASVEL010003005.1, forward strand.
CCGGGTCTTGGTGGTGTTTTATACAGTGTGTTGACGAGTGTATGTGCCAAGCGGCATGGATTACATTCCTATTTATATTGTTTTTCCTCTATTTCTTGTTTAAAGTTCATAGACTTGTATATTCCGCAACGTGTTAGGCTTACCTAGTCGTGGGGACTGGGTGCCATCACGACATGTTCACGATTGGTGAACTAGGGTCGTGACACAAGATAATTTATTTTGCATATTTATGTGCATCATAAATTGAATGGTATGGTCATGTGTGTGAATTCTGTCTAAGTTATTGTAGCTATGGTAGGGCTTTGCTCTTGTAAATATCTACTTTATCTCTGCAGCTCAATATCAGCTATAGTATGTGAACTTTCAGCAAGCTGCCAAAGCATAATAAAGGCTTAGTATTGCCAAAGCATAACAAAGGCTGCCACTGCAAGAAATTAGGTTGCCTTAAGAAGTACTGCGAGTACTTCCAAGGTAATATTCTTTGCTCTGAAAATTATAAATGCATGGACTGCAAAAATTTTGAAGGAATCCAAGAGAGTCAGGCTCTTTTCCATAAACATCATGCCAACAACATGGCATATCTCCAGCAAGCAGCAAATGCTGCTATAACTAGTACCATTGGATCCTCTAGTTATGGATCTCCACCGCAAAAGGTTAAACCTGGAACTACTGCTTTTAACATATGTCCTAAAGCATCCTGATGATGTGAATGGGGACGTGGAATCAAAAAGCTGAAATAAAAAGCTGGTTTAGATAATGAATGTATCTAGAAAATAGTCTTTTGCGTAAATACAAGGTAAAACTCATTAGAAGACTAGATAAAAAGTACTTAATTATAGGATAGAGGCAGATGTAATACTTTCTTTATTTTAAGTAATAATTCTATAAAGATAACCACATCATTGATTAAAAAATCTAAGGTCTCTAGCACAAGCATTTAAATTTTCAAATGATAATACCAGTAACAATTTTTCTTACTTGTAACACAGTGATAACACTAGTGGTTTATTACACTAATGAATGGTTGAATCTTGTTAACAAAATCTTCATCTACTTGGAATGCCTTGGTATGAAAAACTTCACTTCCTCTGGTAGCATTTGCTCAGCATTTTCAATTCTTATCAAACCTGGATTCTGGCTACTCAATGCAAGAAGTGCAACAACATTTCTATATCCCACATTTTGGCATAGTATTCACGTAATCTTGAAAGGTTTTCTGGGATTTGCCCAATGATTTGGTTTCTATTGTTTGTGTTCAAATACTTATTAGCTCTCATGTGTATCTTTTTTTTTTAACAGAGGTAAGCGGATCATGAATAGGGAAGGGCGTTCAAGTAAAAATAAAAAATTAACAAAATGCATAGCAGCTGGATCGCTTGCATCTTTGCGAAACCTAAAGGTTTCGTCATTGAAAATAAATAGAGTTATCAAAGATCCAAGGTTGCTGCCTCTGCATTCTACTTCTACACCAGCACAAACAGTACATGAGCAAGTGTAACAAATGTCACTGAACTTTACACCTCCTGCATCACAAGTAGTGCGCGAAAAATTGCAGCACTCTACTTCTGCAGGTGGATCGCTGCCTCCGCATTCTACTTCTGCACCAGCACAGACAGTACATGAGCAAGTGCAACAAATTCCACTGAACTCTACCTCTCTTGCATCACAACCAGTATGTAAACAATTACAACAACTACCACGGGATTCCACCCCTCGTACTTCACAAACGGTACAAGAACAAGTTGAGGATTCTTCCAATCATGAAACAAACGAGCAATCCGAGGAACAAGGCAAGAACATACAGAATTCAATAACATAATTATATTTGGTGATTATTCTTACTTTATATTTATGTAGGTCCTTCTGCCGAAAAACGAAATAGAGGAAAAACTCAGATGCAAAGTGTTCATGGTAGGAAAGAGCGCAAGCTCATTGTGCTAAATGAGAACAATCAACCCATAGGTCCTACTAATGATGATGTGAATGAGTTGGGTAGCTTCCTTGGTACATTGGCAAGGACTGCGACCTTTTGTCCTCTTAATGTGTTTGATTGGAGGAAACTTGAGACAAAAGAAGATATGTGGAAATATGTCAAGGTTTGACATTTTCAATATCCAATAGGTGTGAGTGGATATTTCACATTGTTTACTCCAACCTAATTACTCTAAATTTGTAGGAAAAATATGACATTCATGAAGGTGCAAAAAAGTGGGTTCTTGACTCAATTTCAAATGCTTGGAGAAAGTATAAAAACCAGTTATATAAAGACCATTTTGAACCCTATGAGAATGACGAGCTTCGAATGGAGAATAGGCCGGTTGATGTTCCGGATTCTCAATTTAGGGAACTTCTTAGTTATTGGAACTCTAATACCTACAAGGTAAAACTGAATATTGTTCCATTATTTGCTTAATTAGCCTTGTTCCATGTAGCAGATGTATTCATTGTTAATGTTTCTTTTTTGTTGCAGAAAATGAAAGAAGCCAACAAAGCCAATCGCCAAAAGTTGAGATATCCACACACTACTGGAAAAAAAAGTTTTGCAAGAATATGCGAGGTTTGATATGTTTTTTCTTATTATTCTTTAAATATGAAACTGCTAGGCATAATTTGACCTATTTTAATACCACTTTTTATGTAACCAGGAGAAAAAGAAAGAAACTTATGAACCTCTATCAAGTAAGGATATATTTGTGGCTACCAGAAAAAGAAAGCTCGATCGAGTATACAAGTCCTCGTATGCGGGTACTCTTAATAAAACTGTATGAGTTACTAATTTAAAGTTTGTTAATATCATTTGTCTGTTAGTTATTGACTCAATTTTATATACTTTCTAATATAAAATTGACTCAATTTTGTCTTGTAGGCTGACATGGATAGGATACAATCAACACAAGAAACTGAAGATGGCAGTCAATCAGTTGACGCATTTGCGTCCGTCATGGGACTTGAGCATCCAGGACGCCTAAGATTGTATGGACGTGGGGTTACCAAGACTTCCTTAAAAAGATAAGTGTGCGATATTGGAACCTCTTCAAGTTCTACCGATAAGATGCTGCAATAAAAAATGGTAGAAATGGAAGAAAGGATGCAACAAAGAATGCATGAAATGTTTAATGCACAAAAAGATGCCACAAAACTACAATTTGCAGTTAACATTATTTCACAACTTAAGCGTCTGAATCCAGACTTACGGGTTGATCCCAGCATGTTAGCTTTCAATGCTCATTCACCTGGAGATGCTTCCTTGGCACAACAAGCTGCAGTGCAAATAATCAATCGTCTATCTACTGGGAGTAATAATCGAGGTTAGTACATACTCTTCTTCTAGTCCTCCTCCTAATTCTTCTTCTTCTTCTCCTTCTGTTGCTTTTCTGCCACTACTCTGTCTAAAGTGATGTTATATCAATATCAAAAGTGATATCGATAGCAAGTTATCGTTGCTTGCTTGGTGAAACTCATTGTGAAATGCTAAACATATGTATTTATTTGCCCACATTCAAAGACCAAGCAGAATCCATGTATTGTGGTTCTTTATCATTTGTTTAAACAAGAGTTCTGCCTTAAGTATGACTGTCTTAAGTGCCCATGCATTGATTAATACTCTTATTTTAAGAGGTATAGTAGGATCTCACTTTGTTGGTTAAAAATCCCATTTTGTTTGTTAGGTTGATCCAAAAGGGAAAAAACTTCAAAAATGGCACTTAGAGTGCTGTTTTAAAGTACAATTGCTAGTAGTATACTATTGTTTCTTCTATTGGATTGCTAGTAGAATTGTTGTTTTACTGTTTCATTTTATACTACTGCTGGTTTTATTTGTTTCTTCTTCTGCTGGCCATTGTAAGAGGATGTTCTGTTATGTACTGAATTGTACTGGGATCGACTGTTATGTTCTGTTATGGCTTCCCTCTGATGGTTGCCTTCCCTAATAACAATAAATTAGGTAGAAATTGTGGATCTGAAACATCACAATGGCAGAAGTTAAGGCATACAATGTTTTAAAAATAAAGTTTCATTTCTGAGATTTAAGAATAATTCTCACATTCTCAATTATTCTAATTTCATACAATTACATTAAAAGGACGAGATCACACAAAAATGCGACCACAAATTTTTACCAACACATTCAATATATAAAGAAAAAAGGAAGAAGAAAAAATAAGCAATAGCAAACAAACAACGTAACAGAAAATTTAGAAAAAACAAATGAAAATAAAACTACGAGGAGTTGCTAGAAGCACAATATCATGTATATATAAGCGTCAATGAATTTAACTTATCATCGCGCAGAAGTCTTAGGTTGGAATTACCATTTTGTATTTCAACATTTGTAGCTGGGCTTCCTTACAGTTCATATATTTCCAGGAATTTCTGCGATCAGATACAATAATAATCTGAGTGTAGAAACTAGTAATGAGTCATTCTCTTCTTCAGTTCTTCTGCTGCAGATCTTCATTCAGTTCTTCTGCTGCAGAACTTGAACTTGATTTCTAGCTGGGCTTCCTTACAGTTCTTCTTCTTCATTCTCTTATGTGCTGAATTGTAATGGGATCGACTATTATGTTCTGTTTGTAACTGCCCTATAGAACTTGATGCAAACTGCCGCTCGACGTGGTTCTCATTGAATGAAGCTTTTACTTTATTCTAATCTATCTTATTCGACTTCCTCTTAAAGAACTAATTCATGTACAAACAAATTGGGATCAACTTCCCAAAAGAATGAACAATATCCAGAAAATGCAATAGAACCACTGTTAACATATTGAGAATTCCTGGTAACAGTGGTTCTATATCCAGAAAATCTCCAACCTTGTTGGACTGTGACCTCTTTTTGAAAAGTATAAACCAAGTAGTGATACTTAAGATTATCCCCACGAAAGCTGCAAGAGTAGATCCTAGTATCACTTTGACAGGTCTTGATTTGCAAGAACAGTACTGTTAAACAAAGACAACCTTCAGTATACAACTTTATCCCCTCGAACCATATGCTTGGATTCAGGTTTGATAAGCATTGAAAATTACAATGCAAGACTTTTCAAACTGAATCTGCCAGAATCCAGGTTTTAATGCTTATCAAACTGAATCTGAAAAACTAGTTGTCGCCTTAATCTGCCAAAGCAACAAACTGAAAGACAGCCTTCAGTATTCAGGTTTGATAAGCATTTGCTCAACTTTATACAACAAATTACAAATCAGATACTAGTTACTCAGACAAGCTATTTTACAATCTTCCAACTTTATGCCCTCGAACCATATGCTTGAATTCAGTCGAAAGTTGACATCAAATGCAAAATATCTGGTGTCGCTGAGCTCTAGAAGACTATGGTACTGCAGGGAGTTGCAAGTTATGGGTGTCAACGCCGTACATCCAAGATTTATTTTTCTAGATGCAACCAAGCCATTCTCTAATACGATTTTTCAGTCTCTTTGCAGCTTTATTTATTTGTACAGTTAGGTATTCAAAAACACTAAAAACAAAATGAGATGGCTTGAAAACTTATTGTGTTTTGTGTCGAGTTCAATTTTTGGTTTAAAAGCATATGGCGCTGAAGCTTTTATATTTTTAATTATTCCAGATGCTTAGTTTGACGTGGTTTTATTAGTAATGTAGTAACAATTGAATAATCATTGTGATTGCTGTTTGCTAACAATGCACATTCTTAATTAATGACTTTATTTATTATCTTTTGTAGGTGAAGCAACCGAAGAAAAGGAAGGTGGAGAAGGTGGAACAACTGAAGAAAGGGAACATGGAGATAGTGAAGATATAGACCTTATTTAAGAAAGAAGTTTGAGTTGTCGATATTTTTGGAGTCTTTTGTTATATCTTTTGAAACTTTAACTTTTGAAGTGTTGAACTTTAAAACTTATGTAAGGGTAAAACAATTTGCTATTATTGTTATTAGCTTATTGGATATGAAAGATTATGAAGTGTTTTATCATTTTATTTAATAATTTCCAGGTTATAATTACGAATATTTCCTGGTGGTAATGTAAATTATACCTTTAAAATAGCCTAATAGAACCATTGCAATAAGCATAAATGTCGTTGCCATAGACATTCTGAACCGTTCCGATAGGTCTGGCAAATCGTTCCATAAAATCTGACAAAATGATGCAGTAGAAACAAAGCCGTTACGGTAGCGCAATAAAATCGTTACAATAGCTGTAAACAAGCGTTGCAATAGCCTACATAACCGTTGCAATACACTATATTGTAACAGTTCCCCACCATTATAGTAAATAATAAGGTAACGGTTTACAATCGTTGCATAAACTATACGGTAACGGTTTTTAACCGTTGCAATTGAATTGAATACTCGTTGCTTCAGGCAAAAGAAAAACCGTTGCGATAGCTTTATCTGTAGCCACGGTTCTGTTAAACGTTGCCAAAACCGTTGCTATAGATCTATTGGCACGCGAGCGGATGTCACGGTTGCTGAACTGTTCCGATACATCGATGGCAACGGTTATCCTATCAACTACAATGGTTTACATGCTGTTGCAATAGACCTATTTTCTAGTAGTGTTAATAGCCTATTTTCATAATAGAAACAACAAATGCGGAAATAGAAATATATGAAATACAACTCAAAGAATCCGGTGTCACAAGTTTGAGCCTCTAATAGAAAGAAAGACCCTATACAATCCAAGTATAAGTAGAATGACAAGTGACACAAATAGAAGGAGGGAGAGATCGGGTCCTGCGGACGCCGACAGCTACCTCGATGTCTCATCAATCGGTAATAGAAATAGCAGCAGTGTATAGTTCAACTGCCCTCCTGGATCTCTGTATCTGCACACAAGGTGCAGGGAGTGGTGTGAGTATCTTCCAACTCAGTGAGTAGTAAATAATAATTAATAACTAAAGGTAAGAACACATGTATTATCACTAAACAATTCTAAGAATAACCGTACAGGTAAATCATCTCTACACTGGTAAGTTGGGTTGCAGTCCACTAACATCTCACTCTGATCCAACACTGATCTAACCCTACTGTGGCGTGCAGCCCGATCCAATATATATAGCCCGATCCAATATATATAGTGCTGCGGCGTGCTGCCCGATCCAATATATATAGTACTGCGACGTGCAGCCCGATCCAATATATATAGTGTTGCGGCGTGCAACCCGATCCAATATTTATATAGTGCTGCAGCGTGCAACCGGATCAAATATATATAGTGCTGCGGCGTGTAGCCCTATCTAATATTTATATAGTGCAGGTTCAAGTCGATTATGTTGTACATATATAGATAGAGTACTCTATATTTTATGTACAGGTCGACTATGCTACATATGCATAGATGGTCCTCTATATATATATATATATATATATATATTGTACAGGTACAAGTCGACTATGCTACACATGCATATATATATATATATATATATATATATATATATATATTGTCACGACCCAAACCCTGGTCGTGATAGCGCCCAACACAATGATAGGCAAGCCCGACCATATTATCCCTTAAACCAGCTAGTTACTAATTCCAATTAATCTTAAACAGTAAATGATCATATCAGGTGATAAGCGAAATGTAAAAACATACAAAATACGGTCCCAACCATATCGTGGTGTCACGAGACTGAGCCTCTACAGAATAACATCCTAATACAAACAAGTCTAGGCAAATAGAAAATCAACAAGGTGATAAAGAAGGAGAAAACAGAAGCTCTGCGGACGCTGGCAGCTACCTCGTAATCTCCGCAAAAGTAGACAAGGATCAGCGGCTACAATGTCTCAACTGCTCTCGGGCACCTGTGGATCTGCACAGAAAGTGCAGGGGAGTGGGGTGAGTATATTTCAACTCGGTGAGTAATAATAATAAATAATAGCTGAAGGTAAGAACTCCTGTGCTATCACTTAGCAGTTCTAAGGCAACCCTCACAGGTACGTCATCACTGTGGTAGTACTCCGATCTCCAATCCACATCTATCTCTACAAGATCCCACACCGATCAAACCCTCACTCGTACCCCTACGGTGTACGGCCATCTCAATATATGAAGACACATACCTATGTCTATAATGTACAAGTATTTAAGTAGGTAATAGGATATGAATAAGTATAATGCTGCGGCGTGCGGCCCGCTCCAATACATATACCTGCTGCGGCGCACGGCCCGCTCCATTTAACATCGACGGCACTCGCTGGGGTGTATACGGACTTCGGAGGGGCTCCCAGGCCCAAGCGCTATGATGCTGCGGCGGGCGGCCCGATCCACACATATATTCTGCGGCGTGTAGTCCGATCCAATATATATATGTATATATATATCTATCTATACTGCGGCGTGCGGCCCGACCCCATAATATACACCGGCGCTCGCTAAGAATGTGTGCAGACTTAGACTCCGAAGGGGCTCCTACAGCCCAAGCGCGATTATATTGCAGCGTACAGTCCGTCCCACATATATATTACATGTATATTACTGCGGCGTGCAGTCCGATCCAATATATATACTGCTGCGGCGTGAAGCCTGATCCAATATAGGTATATATATATATATATATAATACCTCATAACTGGTCCTCGACCCTATCCAGTCAATATAGACTTGGCCTTTCAGGCCCAATATAACATCTCATAGTGGGTCCTTGACCCTATCTCATCTCAATCGATATAGACTTGGCCTTTCAGGCCCGCTCAACTAGAACAGGGAATTCCACCCTAGATAATTTCTCTAATTATGAATTCTGGTTGAGTTCAGTGGCATTTTTGGGCCAGAGCTCAGGTGTTTTCTAAGATTAATTTGCGAGGCAAGCGTAAGGCGGATTGAAGCTTCTGCCGGTTCGAGGTGAGTGGTAGTAGTAAATAATGTACCGAGGGTTTGAAACCCCGTACTAGCACTTCGCGGTGCTATATTGAGATGTGACACGCGTTCTATGACGGGCGTGGTGATATTCTAATTGGGGGTTCGGACTTGGTCCTTCCGGGCTAATAGAATACTGTGTTTAATGACTGTTAATGAGATTATAGCTGTGCAATTGGGCTAATAGCCATGTTTGGGGCCTTGTGCCGATCTGTAGAGTATTAGGGAACCTATAGAGCTAGGTGACCCTTATATCATGTTGGAAACATACACTCAGCCGTAGCTCTAGCTGTATAGCATAATATGAGCCCGTACTAGATGTGTACATTTAGAGAGATTATCTAAGGTGGAATTCCCTGTTCTAGCTGAGTGGGCCTGAAAGGCCAAGTTTATACCGATTAAGATGAGATAGGGTCGAGGACCCACTATGTGATTTAGCTGAGTGGGCCTGAAAGGCCAATCCTAAACTAATTGTGACAGGGTCAAGGACCCATTATGAGGTATTATATATATATATACCTATATTGGATCGGGCCGCACGCCGCAGCAATATATATATTGGATCGGGTTGCATGCCGCAGCTTATATATATTGGATCGGGCTGCACGCCGCAACAGTATACATATTGGATCGGGCTGTAGGACCCCTTCGGAGTCTGATCTGCACACATTCTCAGTGAGCGTTGGAGTATATTATGGGAACGGGCTGTACGCCACATCAATATAGCTATATATGTATAAATATATATATTGGATCGGCTGCACGCCGCGACATCATAGCGCTTGGGCCTAGGGAGCCCCTCCGAAGTCTGTATACACCCCTAGTGAGCGCCGTCGATGTTACATGGAGCGGGCTGCGCGCCGTAGCGGTATATGTATTGGAGCGGGCTGGACGCCGCAGCATTATACTTATTCATATCTTATTACCTACTTAAATACTTATACATTATAGACATAGGTATGTGTTTTCATATATTGAGATGGCCGTACACCGTAGGGGTACGAGTGAGGGTTTGATCAGTGTGAGATCTTGTAGAGATAGATGTGGACTGGAGATCAGAGTACTTACTACAGTGATGACGTACCTGTGAGGGTTGCCTTAGAACTGTTAAGTGATAGCACAGGAGTTCTTACTTTCAGTTATTGTTTATTATTGTTACTCACTGAGTTGAAATATACTCACCCCACTCCCCTGCACTTTCTGTGCAGATCCACAAGTGCCCGAGAGCAGTTGAGACATTGTAGCTGCTGATCCTTGTCTACTTTTGCGGAGATTATGAGGTAGCTGCCAGCGTCCGCAGAGCCTGTTTTCTCCTTCTTTATCACCTTGTTGATTTTCTATTTGCCTAGACTTGTTTGTATTAGGATGTTATTCTGTAGAGGCTCAGTCTCGTGATACCACGATATGGTTGGGACCGTATTTTGTATGTTTTTACATTTCGCTTATCACCTGATATGATCATTTACTACTTAAGATTAATTGGAATTAATAACTGGCTGGTTTAAGGGATAATATGGTCGGGCTTGCCTATCATTGTGTTGGGCGCCATCACGACCATGGTTGTGACATATATATATATATATATATATATATATATATATATATATATATATATATATATATATATATATATACATATATATATATATATATATATATATATATATATATAGATTCAATACATGTATATGTATATACTGCTGCAGCGTGCAGCCTGATCCGGTATATATATATATATATCAATACCTCACAGTGGGTTCTCGACCCCTCTCAGTCAATATAGACTCGGCCTCTCGGGTACACCTAGCTAGAAAAGGGTATTCAACCCTAGGTATTCTCACTTAGAGTACACATATAGTACTGGTTCATGTCATGCTATACAGCTTTTAATACGACTGAGAGTATGTGTTCAGCCTAGTATTGAGGTCATTTAGCTCCACATGTTTCCCTAATATTCTACAGATCGACACAAGGCCCCAAACATGGCAACTAGCCCAATTATATAGGTATAAGCTCAGTCTCAGTCAATATGCACTGTAAACTATCAATAGGGAAGGACCGAGTCCAAATCCCCAGTCACAATACCACCACGCTTGTCACATGATGCGTGTTTCATCCCGACATAGCAATGTGTAGTGCAAATACGGGGTTTCAAACCCTCAGTATATCATTTATTACTACCACTCACCTCGAATCCGGCAAAAGTCCTTGCTCGCCTTGCGCTTGCCACGCAAATTGACCTCCTCCGATGCCAAATCTGATCAAAACCAATTAGAATACATCAAAATAGGCTAAAGGAACACAGCCCAATCGAAATAACTCGAATTACACCAAAAATCACGAAGTTGCCAAAACCTGAGCCCCGGGACTGCTTCTCAAAAAATAATGAACTCACATTTTTGGAATCTTCGTCTCTCCACGAGTCCATACATACCAAGAACTCCCAATTCGGACCACAAATGGTCCTTCAAATCCCTATTTTAAGAGTTTTGCTCAAAGCCCTAATTTCTTAATTTCTTACTCAAATTCAGAGAATTAATGGAAGATTCTTTGATATAATCATGCATTTAACTCATAAAACTTACCTTCAATTGATTCCCAACGAAATTCCTTCAAAACCCTCAACAAATGCTCCCAAGCTCGCTCAAAAAATGGTGGAAATGAGCTGGGGTTTGCGGATGAAATGTTTTTAACATTCTGCCAGGATCACTGTAACATACTCTATGCGATCACGTCCCAAGCCACGCGATCGCGGAGAACAAACTTCCAAGACTCCAAAATTTGCCTATACGATCGCAGCCTCACTTACGCGATCGCACTGCTTCAGAAGTCATACCTATGCGATCGTACCATGCACTCCGCGATCGCATTGAACAATTACTCCTCAGGACCTCAGGTCCATTTTTCCACTACGCGAACGCATTGCACTTCCTGCCATCGCAATGAACAACTTCCACCATCTATGCGATCGCATGCCATCTTTCACGATCTCGAAGAACAAATAGCATGCCTCCCTAAACTCTTCTATGCGATCGCAGTAGCATCCCTGCGATCGCGATGACCAAAAATGCCTGCAACTCACCAGCAGAAAATTTGCTATCTCCCATAAACAAAGATAGTCCGTTGAACACTCAAAATCACCCCGAGGCCCCCCTCCCCTCCCCCCCCCTCCGGGACCTCAACCAAAACCATCAACCTACTCCAAAACACGATACGAACTTGTTCCAATCATAAAAATATATTCTTAAAGACAAAAATCATCAAATTAAGGCGGATTCAAGCCTAAGTTTCAACTAAAACTTCCGAAATCAACATCCAATCAAAAACCCGACCAAACGATGTCCGAATGACCTGAAAATTTGCATACACATCCAAAATCACCTAACGATGCTACTGCAACTGTCAGAATTCCATTCTGACGCCCGGATCAAAATCTCACCTACCGATGGATTTCGCCAAAATTTCAACTTCGCCATTTCAAGCCTAATTCTACACCGAACCTCCAAATTCAATTTCGATCACTCTCCTAAGCCACAAATGATCCTCCTAAGCTAACCGAACCATCAAAATTCGATTCCGAGCCCTCTAACTTGCAAGTCAACATCCGATTGACTTTTTCCAAACCATTCTTCATCAAAGAGACTATTTGTCTCATTTCCTATCAAACTCGATCCGAATTGACTCAATTTCACCAAACACATATATTGAAACACAAACAAGTATATAACGGGAAAAACGGGGCGGTAACCCACGTAACAACGGACCTGGTCGTCACAATTCGTATCGCCGACCCCAAAATATTTAAGACTAACACATAGTAGTAGTTGTTATGATAGTGATATTCGGGCCAGCTACCTTGATTAGTTTTGCTGGATATGTCAACTTTCCAAAATATTTTCATAATATATACTTTTCTTGAATTTTAACAAGAATTTTCAAATTTCCTTCATTTTTTCGTTTATGAATTGTTGTAAATAGACAATGTATATATGGTTAAAAATGAATTGAAATGACTTAAATATAATGTCCATTTAAAAAAAAACCAAAGTATATACTTACTTTATTTTTTCTGTTTTCCTCTGCTTTTAAAAAGTTTCTGTTGTTATACCTTATTTTCCCCAATCATATTGTCATGGTCAAAATTAACAAACTTTCCCTTCCCCTTCATATAATTATCCTTTTAATTGCTTAGTCCTTTCCCATTATATTGTTAAAATTTTACCAATCTACTTTTTGAAGGCAGACATATCGATCATCATTTTATTTTATTTTATACCCGTTATTCGTATTGGGACCTTGTCTAATTCGAATTCGTATCAGGTAAATTTCATTAAAGATGGCAACACTTTATATATGTTAGAATTTTTTATTCTCATAGTTCGACTTGTCATGACCTCTGATTAACGGTCAAGAAATCCTATCCATCCCACTTTAATTTTTGGGTTCACGTCAAAGATAATCATTCAATACTCTTTAAGTCTCACCATAGTTTTGAGAAATTACATTACTTATTTTTTTTTCTTCTTAACTTCTTCTATACTCTAATTTGTTGTATTTTTAAACTTTCACTTTGGCAGCTGAAAAAAAGGATTTGTCCTTTGGATGAGAAATTGCCTTTAAATAAAGAGTAAAAATTACTTTTAGACTTTCATCTTTGAAAAGACAAAAGTGCGAAAACGTGTGGAATATAATTCACTTTACTATTTCCTTTTTATCTATAGTAATAAAACATGAAATAATAAAGCATTGAAATGGATGGGTATAGAAAACGACATAAAAAAAGAAAATAAGTATAGGTAGGGTTTTGTTGGATTTAGGAATATGAAATAATTCTTCCTTTTTATTCCATTTGTTCAAAGATTTCATAAAGGCTAATATATACCCCACCTAAAGCTGCCTTGACCTTAAGAAAGAAAGTTAATGATTGAGCATATATAACTCAACTATTAGAGATCTTTTATTTTTATTTCCTTTTATAGTAGTAATTACATTTTTTTTTTGCGTTATTGAACTTACCTTTATTTGATGGTTATGAACAGTAATTAAAAAAATAGGACATTTCACTGTAATACTCCATTTTGGCATTGCACATTATCTGGAATTATGCGTTATTGAACTTACCTTTATTTGATGGTTATGAACAGTAATTAAAAAAATAGGAAATTTCACTGTAATACTCCATTTTGGCATTGCACATTATCCGGAATTAAGCGAAGACTAGAATATTATATTAGGTAAATTCAAAAAATTGAACGGAAAAACTTACCTACAACACACACACATATAATTTGTAATTACTAAAAAAATTTGAAAATCGGTTCAAAATTTTGTCACATACGAAAATTAGGATTCTGGATTTTTTTTTTTGAAAAACCCCTCTCAAATAAAGAGGATCTATAGTGTTTTCACTGACCTAACTGTATGGGGTCAAATTTGGCCCTATACGTCTCTACGTTGAAGGGTATGCTCAGTAAGTATACGTCTCTACACAAGGGTGGGGCTCGGACGTAAGGATGAAGGCGACGTTAGTCAGAACTCGGCGTCCTCGCTAGGAGGACGTCGAGCACTTTTTGTATTTCTTAATTATTATTCCAAGGAAGGCATTCCCCTATATAAAGAGGATTTTCCCATTGTAATAAGGCATCAGTGTTATGTTTGAATAATACAACTCTCTCTCTTTATCTCTATCTCTAACGAACATCTTCTCTTGAGTGCAAAATATCATCTTACAATATTATATCTACAACAATAACATCATTCTTACATCTCTGGGTCTATTATATTTTATTACGATTTACCCTTTCATATTTTTTATTGTTTTCTAGCTTACAAAGTATATTTTTAACTTTTGAGCCAAATAATTTGGCGCCGTCTGTGGGGATTACGATCAAAATCATAGTATCCACCTAGAGATTAACCAACTACCTTTCTCTACACCACACGAAAACAAAAGATGGCCGAAAACAACACTAGAGCAAAAGCTATAGTGGGTGTCACAGCCAATCTTTTTGGTCCTCTCAACGAGGCTAGTGACGATGTCATCACTAATGCAACCCCCAGCATCACACCAGGTGCAGAGATCTAATCTTCCGTATCCGAAGATCTAACGATCTTGCACAAAAAAAGAGCTTCCACGTCCGCTGCTAAAGAAGCACCCTCGGTGATTAAAAAGCTACTAGAAGAGTGGCTAACAAGCACCCTAAATGGCTTGGTTGAGAAATCACCGCAAGGCAACATCGGGCATGTACCGACAGTAAACACCATCACTGCCATGGGTGAACCTGAGGTTACACGAGTAAATAACCAACCCATCGAGGCCCGACCAGTGATGGCACGCTAATTGCCATCCTAAAGAAGATGGAAGAAATGGAAAATGAAAATAAGGCACTCTGCGACCAAATGAAGGAACACCGGGAGAGGGTCGACAAGATCCCCGGAGCTCCCAAGTTGCTACAAAAATGCGACGTGGGAAGGTTCGTAGAACAACCATACACTAAAGAAGCTGCCCCTTACTCTATCCCGAAGACCTTTAAGATGCCTCCCTACTTGAGGGTGTACGACGGAACCACTGATTTCGAGGACCATCTGATCCACTACGTCACTGCTGTGAAGGGCAAAGACCTATCAAAAGAACAGATACCGTCGGTGCTGCTGAAGAAGTTTGGCGAGACGTTGATAGGAGAACCTTGACATGGTACTCTCAGTTACCAGCTAAGGCAATATCAACATCCGAAGAAATGGTAGATAAGTTCGTCACTGCCCATGCGGGTGCGAAAGAAAGCGGAAATAAGGGTCAACGACATCTTCGCCGTAAGGCAAACCACATGAGAAGGGCTCAAGGACTTCCTAGACAGGTTTAACAGGGTAAGGATGAGTCTGCCAAATGTATCGGAAGGTATGGCGGTCGCCGCTTTCCAGAACGGGCTAAGCAGGGACGGTTCGAGGGCGACTAAGAAGCTGCTGAGCCGCCACATAAAATATCCCCCTACCACATGGGAGGAAATCCACAACGCCTATTGGGAAAGGTACGAGCAGACGAGGATGATCTTAATGGGCTAACTCAACGGCTAATAGCGATACACTCAGAAAAAAGGAGAGATCGACGCAACGAAAGACGGGGAGAACAACTTCCGCGCTCTAACAGAGACCGACATCATCCCAGACATACGGACGCGTTATAGCGACACGTCGCCCCGCTCCGAAACGAAAGAGGTATGCCCCACGTATTATCCTCACATACGTTTTGCATGTCTCCTTCATAAATAGTGTACGCACTGGAGAATGTCACCAAGGTGCAGTGGCCGCAGAAGATGAAGTCAGACCCTGCCACAAGGAAATCAAACGTCCTATGTGAGTTCCATCAGGAACGGGGACACAAAACCGAAGACTGCATAGGCCTACGGCAAGAAGTGGTCAGGATGCTGAACTAGGGATACCTGAAGGAATTACTTAGCGACAAATGGGAAATAAACTTCGCACGCGGATAGGAACAACCACGTGGGTCGCCAAAACCACCTTCCTCAATATGAACAATAAACATGATCCTCGGTGGTGGCGGCGACTCAGTGATCAATCACGTCAAATTCGCCAACACACACAGACTGAAGCGGACCATCGCCCATGAATGGTATGACGACTTCGAAGATAGTATCGCCTTCGATATGTCTAATGCCAACGATTTGTCTTTCCCTCACTATGATGCTTAAGTTATTACTTTGCATATCACTGATACGGATGTCAAAAGAGTCATGATCGACGACGAAAGTGGCGCCTGTATTATCCACCCAAGGGTCCTCGTACAAATGGGACTCGAGGATAGGGTAATACCGCGCTGCATAACACTAACTGGTTTCAACAATGCAGTGGAACGAACATTCAGAGAAATAGCATTGCATGTCTTAGCAGGAGGAGTCACGCTGGAAACAACTTTCCACGTGATGAACCAGGAAATGGCGTACAACATCATCATAGGACGCCCATGGATACACTCCATGTGAGTGGTTCCTCAAGCCTTTACCAGGTGGTCAAATTCCCTACCCCATGGGGAGTATTCAACATTAGGGGAGAGCCACGCACCGTGCAGGAGTGCTACTAAATAATTCATGATTGTGCCTACACCTAACAACTACGAGGGGGAAGTGCGGAGGCATATCAATTAGCCGTGTTGGGGACTAAAATTGACCCGACAGCGGATGCCATTAGAGATCTTGACATCGTGGAAGCCCGTAAAGCAATGGTCGAAGATCCTACCCAAACCAATTGGACGACACCGACCTAGCAAGGAAATCCTACATCAGCCACGTCCTCGCCAACCTAAGTAAATATTGTGAATTCCTAACTAACCATGCAGATCTATTTGCTTTCTCCCATTAAGATATGCTGGGGATTTTGAGAGAGATCGCCACCCACAAGCTGAACGTGGATCCATTACATCCCCCCATACGAAAAATAAAAAGGAAATTCAATACCGCAATTAATGAAACGGTCAACGAGGAAGTAGACAAACTACTCGCGAACGGCTCCATTAGGGAATCAAAGTACCTACAAAGGGTTGGCAGTCGCCAATATTGTCATGGTCAAAAAGAAAAATGGGAAATGAAGAATGTGCGTAGATTTCACCGATCTGAACAAAGCATGCCCGAATGATTCATTCCCACTACCTCACATCGACCAATTGATCGATGCCACTGTAGGACATGAGCTGTTGAGCTTCCTAGATTCCTACACCGGATACAATCAAATCATGACGGCCGAAGAGGATCAGGAGAAGACAACTTTCATCACCCATCAAGGGACATACTGCTACAAGGTAATGCACTTCGGGCTTAAAAGTGCAGGGGCTACGTACCAGAGACTGGTCACCAAGATGTTCAAAGAGCAGCTTAGTAAGACTTTGGAAGTCTAGATCGATGATATGCTGGTGAAGTCCACAAGAAAAGAGTATCACATCGACCATATGAAGGAAGCCTTCGGAATATTGAAGAGGTACGAGATTAAACTGAACCCCGAGAAATGCGCCTTTGGTGTTATCTCAGGGAAATTCTTAGGATTTCTCGTATCACAACGAGGTATTGAGGTCAACCCAGATCAGATCAAGGTGATAAACGCAATACCTGAAGCGCTGAACAGCAAAAAACAAGTGCAAAAACCGACGGGGCGAATAGCCGCCCTATCTAGATTCATCTCGCGATCCTCCGACAGATGCCACAAATTTTTCAATGTACTGAGAAAGGACAATGGGTTACAGTGGAATGAGGAATGTGTCGAAGCCTTGAGAAAACGCAAGGCGTACCTATCTTTGCCACCATTGCTGGCCAAAGCAAATCCGGGCGAGCACCTACTAGTGTATTTGGCCGTATCCGAGGTCGCCGTCGCCGTAGTATTCATTCGCGAGACCAAAACTACGCAATCCACTATTTACTATATTAGCAAAACCTTAGTGGACACTGAAATTTCGTATCCACACCTTGAAAAATTAGCTCTGCATTGGTCGTTGCTTCACAGAAGCTTAGACCCTATTTTCCATGCCACCCCATAAAAGTAGTGACAATTTTCCCCTTGAGAAGCGTCCTACATAAGCCTGAGTTATCAGGCAGGCTCATCAGATGGGCCATAAAGCTTAGCGAGCACGATATCTCGTATATCCCGAGAACCGCCATCAAGTCAAGTACTTGCCGACTTTGTAGCCGACTTCAGCGTAGAGATACTGCCTCGGGATCGGGACTGAGACTCTTTCTCGAGGTCCTCACAGGTGAAATAATTCGCCAGTCTTTACGATGCCCAAGATGACTAATAGCGAGGCGAGTACGAGGCTGTTATTGCAGGTATAAAACTAGCCATCAAGTATGGAGCTCGACGACTTGTTCCCCATTGCGACTCCCAACTCATGGTGAACCAGGTCACTGGGACTTACCAAATTAAGAAGCAGAGATTGCAAAAGTACCAGTGAGAAATCCATATATTAATTAGTGAGCTCGACGAGTGCCGCTTCGAACAAGTTCCGAGGGCGCATAATGTTGAGACAGATGGCCTAGCAAAACTAGCCGCAGCTACTAAATATTTTTACAAAGAAAGCGTGGTCACCCTCCTTCATTCAGCCATTGATCATACTGATACACTCTCCTTAAATTTGATTTGGGAATGGATCAACCAGTTTGTGTCATATTTACAGGATGGAACACTCCCACCTAACAAAAACGAAGCCAAGAAGCTCCGCGTACAGGCTGCCCGATATTGCCTGATAAACCACGAGCTCTACAAAAAGACTTTTGGCGGACCCCTGGCCAAGTGTCTAGGGTCGCACCAAATGATGCTAGTGCTCGAAGAAGTACATGAAGGTCGTTGTGGTGCCTACACAGGTAACCGTGCCCTCGTGCGCTGCTTAATATGGGTCAGCTACTATTAGCTAGCTATGAAATATTGGAATGTGTTTGCCGATGCGAACAGTGCCAAGAGTACGCCCCTTTGATATACCAACCAGGAGAGCCTCTCCACTCAGTCACTTCCCTATGGCCTTTCTTCAAATGGGGAATGGACATAGTCGGTCCGCTACAACGAGGAAAAGTACGATTTCTATTAGTCATTTCGAGCTTCCGAGGCCTTGAAAACCTCATTCCATGTTGCCTCGATTTACGTGCACAATCCGAGCATGTAGCCGGAAAGATTTTGTGATAGAAAATATGAATTCTATGAGAAATTTGGATAAAAATGATATTAATATTGATATGGTTGACTTCGGTCAACATTTTTGGTAAACGGATCCGGACCGAGATTGGATGGTCCCGAGAGGTCCGTAGGAAAATATGGGACTTGGACATGCGTCCGGAGTCGAATTCCGAGGCCTAGAGCCCAAGTTATGAATTTTTCTATGAAATTGTTTTTGATGTAATTGTTAAAGGAAATGAATTAATTGACCTTGGTATCGGGCTCGTATTTTGGTTCCGACGCTCGGTACAAGTCTTAAATATTATATATGTGATTTCTGTAAAGTTTGGTGACATTCGGATGTCGTTTGAGATGTTTTGGACCTTGAGTCCCAAGTTTGAAAGTTTTGAAAACCAAAGGTATGAAAATCATGAATTTGAGGCTTGATTTGATGAAAACGAGGTTATATTGGCGATGTGATCGCACGAGCAAGTTCATAATGTGTTTTTGAGGTTGTGTACATGTTTGGTTTGGAGCCCGGGGGCTCGGGTAAAGATTTGATAGGCCGTTGGATTAAATTCTGAAATGTTGCACTGCTGGTTTTTCACCCAGCTGTTGGCTTCGCAATTGCGAAGTATTTCTCGCAATTGCGAAGGGGGCAGTACAAGGTAGGGCTCGCACATGCGAACCCTGATCGCAAATGCGAAGCCCCATTGACCCGGCCTTGTTCGCAAATGCGAACAATTGTTCGCAAATGCGAAAGTCCCCAGGGCCTGCCTATGTTCGCAAATGCGAACAAAAGTTCGCAAATGCGAACATTCCCTATAATGCCTTGGTTCGCAAATGCGAACCATTGTTCGCAAATGCGAACACCGCCCTATACAGCCTATGTTCGCAAATGCGAACATTAGTTCGCAAATGCGAACGCTCCCTTTGGCTGCCAGTGTTCGCAAATGCGAACAAATGTTCGCAAATGCGAACTTCCCAGCCTTAGCTTATTTTTCAAACTCCAGAAATTGGTCGGGGTTCGCAATTGCGAACCCATGTTCACAAATGCGAACACAGAGACCTGTAAAACACGATTTTCAGTTCATTTCTTCACTTTTTACAAAACAAAAACACCCATTTGCGATTCTTCACGGATTCCTTCTTCATCAAAACAATTGTAAGTCACTTTTTACTTAATTCTTTCAATTTCTAACATCATTAAACATGTTTTTCATTAAAAATCAAAGGTTTTCATGGTAGAATTCTTGTTTTTGTTAGAAAATAGGGTTTTTCATAAATTGGGGAATTGGACCTCGAATTGAGGTCCGATTTTGAAACAAATCATATACATGAACTCGTGGGGGGATGGGTAACCGGATTTTGGTCCTAACCTCGAGTTCCGACCATGTGGGCCCGGGGTTGAAATTCACTATTCCGGGCGCAGAATGTTGTAAAAGTTGTATTTGGTCTTAAGAATTAGTTTGTTGAGTAGTATTGATGATATTAAATCAATTGTGTATAGATACGGTTGGATTGGAGCCAAATTTGAAAGAAAAAGACATTTCCACGGATTGAATTGTTCATAAACATTCGAGGTAAGTGTTTGTTCTATCCTAGCTTGAGGGAATAGGATTATGTGTTATGTGTTATGTGATCGAGTGCGGTGTATGGGCTGTGGTGACGAGCATCCATACACTGGCGTCTAGTATGACCGTGAGTCGTTGGAAAATGATTATTTTGAGATATATTACAGATGAATTGTTATTGTTCTCCCTTGTCGGGACTTGTTGTGAAGATGATTATTGATTGCCATTGTTGGGACAGTTTATGAATTATTGCTTCTTTCTTTGCCCTTAACTGTGATTGTTATTTGGGTGAGGAAGAGTGATAATGCACGAAGGGTGATGCCGTGCCATGTTTATTTATTTATGCACGAAGGTTAATGCCGTGCCATGTTTTATTGATTTTGCACGAAGGATCATGCCGTGCCATGTTTTATTGAACCATGTACGAAGGATCATGCCGTACTATGGATGTGAGGATGAGAGTAAAAGCACGAAGGGTGATGTCGTGTACTTTATTTGCTTATTTGGTGAGGATGAGAGTAAAAGCACGAAGGGTGATGCCGTGCAACTGCTTGCTATTCCTTGACTTGATATTACTTGTGTTTACATTATACTTTGTTTTTCCTTGTGAATTTATTAACTGTGTTGTTAATTGTTGAATTCTTTGAGATATTCCTTATTGTGTTATTACCTGGTTATTTCTTGTTATTCTGTGGTATACATATATATTGAATTGCACGGGTTTATGTGGGTGTCTGGTCCTAGGCTTGTCACTACTTCGCCGGGATAGGCCAGGCACTTACCAGCACATGGGGTCGGTTGTGCTGATACTACACTTCTGTGCGTTTTTGCACAGGTCCAGGTTACGATCAGGAGCAGCAGCAGCAGTAAATCGATTGCGTGGGAGTTGATCATATTTGAGACCGAGGTAGCTTGCAGACGTCCGCAGGCCCGGCGTCTCTCTCTTTATTTATGTTATTAGTTGTAGTCTCTTTGTTCCGAGACAAACAAAATTATGTTATATTTCTTTCAGACTTTTATGTGTAGTATTCCATAGTAGTTCGTGAGTTGGTGACTCCACGTCTTGGGTAGAGGATTTCAGTATGATTTTCACTTTGTAATTAGTTATTTCTATTTCGATAAAGTATTCCGCATTTATTTAATTAAGATTGTGTTAAAAACGGGATAGTATGAATACGGTGGCTTGCCTAGCTACCACGAGTAGGCGCCATCACGATCCCGATGTTGGGGGAAAATCCGGGTCGTGACACTGGTATTCAGCTTTTAGGACTTATTTAACCTACAGCCAGTCCTTGCATTGGCATTTAAGGACTGGCCAGTTCTATTATTTAAAACTTAGCCTTTTTTGCTTCATTTTCAGTTAATTAACACCTTTATTTTAATTTTAAAGCTAATTGCAGGACTAGCTTGCTTTATTATGGTATTTAAACTATTTAAAACTTAGCCAGTCTCAAGTTGAGACTTGGCTTGGGTAATTGAACCCATTTGCTGAAAACAATTGGGCCCAAAGCCTTTGCAGGCTTGGCCACTTGTGGTTCAGGGCTCAAAATGAGTCTGGGCAAGTCTGATATTGCAAACTTAGCCAATCTTTGCATAATCTAGCTTTTGACTGATCACAGGCTGGGCTAAGGTCTTTGCAGACATAGCCTCTTTTGAGATGGACCAGTGTGTTTGGACCTTGTAGAGTTGTCCTCAGCCTCAGGCACCAGTGGTTCAGCCAGCTGTGGCCACTCAGTCAGGTACCACGGCTTATGCCGGAGATGGAGCGGCCATGACTTCTGATTCTTTTTGGAGACTTGATCGGTTCTCCAAGCTGTTTACCACTACATTCAGCGGTGCCACATCAGAGGATCCTCGGGACTTCTTATTCGGTTGCCATGAGATTCTCAAGACTATGGGGATCGTGGAGACAAACGGAGTTGACTTCTGTACATTCAGACTTGCAGGATCCGCCAAGACTTGGTGGAGAGATTATTGCTTGACTCGACCAGCAGGGTCCCCAGCTTTATCATGGGACCGGTTTGCGGAACTATTTATGGAGAAGTTTCTCCCTGCTACTCAGCGGGATGTACTTCGGAGGCAGTTTGAGCGCCTCCATTAGGGCACTATGACAGTTACACAGTATGAGATGAGATTTGTCGATTTGGCTCGTCATGCGGTGGTGATACTTCCCACGGAGCGGGAGAGGGTCCGCAGGTTTATAGATGGGCTTAATCAGCCGATTAGACTCCAGATGGCTATGGGCGTGGGGAGTGACATATCATTTCAGAAGGCAGCCAATGCAGCACGCAGAGTTGAGATGGCTCTCGCTAGAGGAGGCGGTTATTCTTCGGATAAGAGGCCTCGTCATTCGGGTAGGTTTGGTGCTTCTTCCTCTGGTAGCAGAGAATCCTTTGATAGAGGCCAGTCCTCCAGGCCTTTTCATTCCGCCCTTCAGGCTTCACAGGGTGGACCAGGTGATCGCGGTTTTCGTGGGCATTATTCAGACCAGCCTCCTATTAATGCTCAGCCTCTTCAGAGTGTTCGTGGAGGCCATTCGGGTCGTCAGGGCCAGCAGCCCTATCAGTCTAAGAGTTGCTACGGTTGTGGTGACCCAGGTCATTTTATCAGGAATTGCCCTATAGCAGCGGGCAACTCTCAGCAGCGAGGTCCTCGTCCTATGATTCGAGCCCCGGTCGACCCTCGGCCGCCCGGCCGGCCAGAGGCGGGGGTAGAGATTATAGAGGTGGAGGTCGAGACCGTAGAGGTGGAGACCGTCCAGCGAGAGGTAGAGGTCAGCCAGTTGATGGTCGTCCTAGAGACGCAGCTCAGAGGGGAGGTGCAGATCCCCGATTCTATGCTTTACCGGCCAGGCCAGAGGCAGAGGCATCAGATGCCGTGATTACAGGTACTATTCTTGTGTGTGGCAGAGGTGCTTCGGTATTATTTGACCCTGGATCTACATATTCCTATGTGTCTTCCTACTTCGCACCGTATTTGGCTGTGCCCAGCTATGCTCTGGATATTCCAGTTTATGTGGCTACGCCAGTGGGTGACTCCATTGTAGTCGATCGGGTGCATCGTTCGTGCGTAGTTATATTTGGGGGTCTTGAGACCCGTGTTGATCTGTTGCTTTTGGATATGGTAGATTTTGATGTCATATTGGGGATGGACTGGTTGTCCCCATACCATGCTATTCTTGATTGCCATGCTAAGACGGTGACCTTAGCCTTGCCGGAATCACCCCGACTAGAGTGGAAAGGTACCTCAAGCCACTCCGCTCGCCTTGTTATTTCCTATGTTAAGGCTCGACGCATGGTCGAGAAGGGGTGTCTAGATTATCTGGCTTATGTCCGTGATTCCAACGCAGAGGTTCCTTCCATTGAGTCAGTCCCTATTGCACGGGAGTTTCCTGAGGTTTTTCCTTCAGACCTGCCGGGCATGCCACCCGACAGGGATATTGATTTCTGTATTGATCTGGCACCGGGCACTCGGCCCATCTCTATTCCACCCTATCGTATGGCCCCGCCGGAGCTAAAAGAGTTGAAAGATCAGTTGCAGGACCTTCTTGAGAAGGGCTTTATCAGGCCCAGTGTTTCCCCCTGGGGAGCACCTGTATTATTTGTAAAGAAGAAAGATGGCTCGATGCGGATGTGTATTGATTACCGGCAGTTAAACAAGGTGACTATCAAAAATAAATATCCACCTCCGCGAATTGATGATTTGTTTGACCAGCTCCAGGGAGCGAGGGTATTCTCAAAGATAGACTTGAGGTCAGGCTACCATCAGCTGAAGATCAGGGCGGCCGACATTCCTAAGACAGCCTTTCGCTCTAGATATGGGCATTATGAGTTCTTGGTCATGTCCTTCGGGTTGACCAATGCCCCAGCAGCATTCATGGAGTTGATGAATCGGGTATTCAGGCCTTACTTAGATCTGTTCGTGATAGTCTTCATAGATGACATCCTGGTGTACTCCCGCGGCCAGGAAGAGCACGAGCAGCACCTCAGAGTGGTTCTTCAGACTCTGAAAGATAACCGGCTATATGCCAAATTTTCTAAATGTGAGTTCTGGCTGAGTTCGGTAGCATTTCTGGGTCACATTGTATCGGTGGAAGGTATTCGGGTAGACCCGAAGAAGATTGAGGCATCCAGAATTGGCCTCGACCAGCTTCAGTGAGCGAGATCCGGAGTTTCTTGGGATTAGCGAGTTACTACCGTCGATTTGTAGAGGGTTTTCTTCTATTGCGGCCCGATGACCGGGTTGACCCGGAAGGGTGTCCAGTTCCGGTGGTCGAGAGGAGTGTGAGGCGAGCTTTCAGAAGCTCAAGACAGCTTTGACTACAGCACCAGTGTTGATATTACCTACAGGTGCAGGGCCTTACATAGTTCACTGTGAAGCATCCCGTATTGGACTTGGAGCGGTATTGATGCAAGGCGGTAAAGTTATTGCTTATGCTTCGAGGCAGTTAAAAATACATGAGAAGAATTATCCAGTTCATGATCTTGAGTTAACAGCAGTGGTTCATGCCTTAAAGATCCGGAGGCATTATCTATATGGTGTGACATGTGAGGTGTACACTGATCACAAAAGCCTACAGTACTTGTTCAAGCAGAAGGAGTTGAATCTACGACAGCGGAGATGGTTAGAGTTGCTAAAAGACTATGATGTTACTATCTTATATCATCCAGGTAAGGCCAATGTGGTGGCCGATGCTTTGAGTAGAAAGTATGCCGGCATGGGTAGTCTTGCATACATTCCGGTCAGTCAGAGACCATTAGCTCTAGATGTCGAGGCCTTAGCCAACCGGTTCGTGAGATTAGACATTTCTGAGCCTAGCAGGGTGTTAGCCTGCACGGTCGCTCGTTCTTCTTTATTAGAGCGTATCCGTGAGAGGCAATTTGATGATCCTCGTTTGCGTGAGTTGAGAGATACAGTACAGCGGGGAGGTGCCACACAGGTAAATCTAGATGATGATGGGGTATTGAAATTGCAGGGTCGAGTTTGTGTGCCCAATGTCGAAGGAATTCGAGAGTTGATCTTAGCAGAGGCCCACAGTTCGCGGTATTCTATTCACCCAGGCGCCGCGAAGATGTACCAGGACTTACGGCAACACTATTGGTGGCGCGGAATGAAGAAAGATATCGTTGCGTATGTCGCTCGGTGTCTAAATTGTCAGCAGGTGAAATATGAGCACCAGAGACCTGGTGGTGTATTCCGGAGGATTGAAATTCCCGAGTGGAAATGGGAGCGGATCACTATGGACTTCGTTACTGGACTTCCTTTGACTCGGAGGAAATTTGATGCTATTTGGGTCATTGTTGATAGGCTGACCAAATCGGCACACTTTATTCCAATGTCTGTCTCCTACTCGTCGGAGAGGTTAGCGGAGGTTTACATTAGGGAGATTGTTCGTCTCCGTGGGGTGCCGATATCTATTATCTCGATCGGGGAACGCGGTTTACCTCGCGGTTACTGGAGAGCGGTCCGGCGGTAAGTTGGGCACACAGGTCGAGTTGAGTACGACATTTCATCCTCGGACGGATGGCCGGTCCGAGAGGACTATTCGGATTCTAGAGGACATGCTTCGAGCTTTGTGTTATTGATTTCGGAGGCTCGTGGGACCGGTTTCTACCATTAGCAGAGTTCGCCTACAATAACAGAGTTACCAATCTAGCATCCGGATGGCTCCGTATGAGGCGTTGTATGGTAGGCGATGTCGATCACCGGTTGGATGGTTTGAACGGGAGAGGCTCGGTTGTTGGGTACGAGACTTAGTTCGGGAGGCCTTGGATAAGGTCAAGACTATTCGGGAGAGATTGCGTTCGGCTCAGTCCAGGGAGAAGACTTATGCGGATCGTAAGGTTCGAGATGTGGATTTCATGGTTGGTGAACGAGTATTGCTCCGAGTGTCGCCTATGAAGGGCGTGATGAGGTTCGGGAAGAAGGGCAAGCTCGGCCCTAGGTATATTGGTCCATTTGAGATTTTAGACAGAGTGGGAGGGGTGGCTTACGGATTAGCTTTGCCGCCTAGCTTATCAGCCGTGCATCCAGTTTTTCACGTATCTATGCTTCGGAGATACCACGGCGATCCCACGCATGTGTTAGACTTCGGTCATTGTCCAATTGGACAATGATCTATCTTACGAGGAGGAGCCGGTGGCTATTCTAGACCGGCGGGTTCGACGGTTGAGGTCGAAGAGTTATCCTTCGTGCGTGTTCGGTGGAGAGGTCGGCCTCCGAGGCATCGACACGGGAGTCCGAGTACGATATGCGGAGCCGCTACCCACACTTGTTTCATGACTGAAGTACTTCTTTCTTTTGTCCGTTCGAGGACGAACGGTTGTTTTAGAGGTGGAGATTGTGATGACCCAAAGGGTCATCACTTATTTTATTAATCATTTCGAGCTTCGAGGCCTTGAAAACCTCATTCCATGTTGCCTCGATTTACGTGCACAATCCGAGCATGTAGCCGGAAAGATTTTGTGATAGAAAATATGAATTCTATGAGAAATTTGGATAAAAATGATATTAATATTGATATGGTTGACTTCGGTCAACATTTTTGGTAAACGGATCCGGACCGAGATTGGATGGTCCCGAGAGGTCCGTAGGAAAATATGGGACTTGGACATGCGTCCGGAGTCGAATTCCGAGGCCTAGAGCCCAAGTTATGAATTTTTCTATGAAATTGTTTTTGATGTAATTGTTAAAGGAAATGAATTAATTGACCTTGGTATCGGGCTCGTATTTTGGTTCCGACGCCCGGTACAAGTCTTAAATATTATATATGTGATTTTTGTAAAGTTTGGTGACATTCGGATGTCGTTTGAGATGTTTTGGACCTTGAGTCCCAAGTTTGAAAGTTTTGAAAACCAAAGGTATGAAAATCATGAATTTGAGGCTTGATTTGATGAAAACGAGGTTATATTGGCGATGTGATCGCACGAGCAAGTTCATAATGTGTTTTTGAGGTTGTGTACATGTTTGGTTTGGAGCCCGGGGGGCTCGGGTAAAGATTTGATAGGCCGTTGGATTAAATTCTGAAATGTTGCACTGCTGGTTTTTCACCCAGCTGTTGGCTTCGCAATTGCGAAGTATTTCTCGCAATTGCAAAGGGGACAGTGTAAGGCAAGGCTCGCAAATGCGAACCTTGATCGCAAATGCAAAGCCCCATTGACCCAGCCTTGTTCGCAAATGCGAACAACTGTTCGCATTTGCGAAAGTCCCCAGAGCCTGCCTATGTTCGCAAATGCAAACAAATGTTCGCAAATGCGAACATTCCCCATACTGTCTTGGTTCGCAAATGCGAACCATTGTTCGCAAATGCGAACACTTCCTTATACAGCCTGTGTTCGCAAGTGCGAACATTAGTTCGCAAATGCGAACACCCCTTTGTCTGCCAGTGATCGCAAATGCGAACAAATGTTCGCAAATGCGAACTTCCCGACCTTAGCTTATTTTTCAAACTCCAGAAATTGGTCGGGGTTCGCAATTGCGAACCCATGTTCGCAAATGCGAACACAGAGACCTGTAAAACACGATTTTCAGTCATTTCTTCAATTTTTACAAAACAAAAACACCCGTTTGCGATTCTTCACGGATTTCTTCTTCATCAAAACAATTGTAAGTCACTTTTTACTTAATTCTTTCAATTTCTAACATCATTAAACATGTTTTTCATTAAAAATCAAAGGTTTTCATGGTAGAATTCTTGTTTTTGTTAGAAAATAGGGTTTTTCATAAATTGGGGAATTGGACCTCGAATTGAGGTCCGATTTTGAAACAAATCATATACATGAACTCGTGGGGGGATGGGTAACCGGATTTTGGTCCTAACCCCGAGTTCCGACCATGTGGGCCCGGGGTTGAAATTCACTATTCCGGGCAGAATGTTGTAAAAGTTGTATTTGGTCTTAAGAATTAGTTTGTTGAGTAGTATTGATGATATTAAATCAATTGTGTATAGATACGGTTGGATTGGAGCCAAATTTGAAAGAAAAAGACATTTCCACGGATTGAATTGTTCATAAACATTCGAGGTAAGTGTTTGTTCTATCCTAGCTTGAGGGAATAGGATTATGTGTTATGTGTTATGTGATCGAGTGCGGTGTATGGGTTGTGGTGACGAGCATCCATACACTGTGGCGTCTAGTATGACCGTGAGTCGTTGGAAAATGATTATTTTGAGATATATTACAGATGAATTGTTATTGTTCTCCCTTGTCGGGACTTGTTGTGAAGATGATTATTGATTGCCATTGTTGGGACAGTTTATGAATTACTGCTTCTTTCTTTGCCCTTAACTGTGATTGTTATTTGGGTGAGGAAGAGTGATAATGCACGAAGGG
The DNA here is from genome assembly GCA_032618575.1 of Nicotiana noctiflora. Classification (NCBI taxonomy): domain Eukaryota; kingdom Viridiplantae; phylum Streptophyta; class Magnoliopsida; order Solanales; family Solanaceae; genus Nicotiana; species Nicotiana noctiflora. The sequence goes on from JASVEL010003005.1 coordinate 282,529, forward strand.
TGATGCCGTGCCATGTTTATTTATTTATGCACGAAGGTTAATGCCGTGCCATGTTTTATTGATTATGCACGAAGGATCATGTCGTGCCCTGTTTATTGAACCATGTACGAAGGATCATGCCGTACTATGGATGTGAGGATGAGAGTAAAAGCACGAAGGGTGATGCCGTGTACTTTATTTGCTTATTTGGTGAGGATGAGAGTAAAAGCACGAAGGGTGATGCCGTGCAACTGCTTGCTTTTCCTTGACTTGATATTACTTGTGTTTCCATTATACTTTGTTTTTCCTTGTGAATTTATTAACTGTTGTTAATTGTTGAATTCTTTGAGATATTCCTTATTGTGTTATTACCTGGTTATTTCTTGTTATTATGTGGTATACATATATATTGAATTGCACAGGTTTATGTGGGTGTCTGGTCCTAGGCTTGTCACTACTTCGCCGGGATAGGCCAGGCACTTACCGGCACATGGGGTCGGTTGTGCTGATACTACACTTCTGTGCGTTTTTGCACAGGTCCAGGTTACGATCAGGAGCAGCAGCAGTAAATCGATTGCGTGGGAGTTGATCATATTTGAGACCGAGGTAGCTTGCAGACGTCCGCAGGCCCGGCGTCTCTTTCTTTATTTATGTTATTAGCTGTAGTCTCTTTGTTCCGAGACAAAGAGAATTATGTTATATTTCCTTCAGACTTTTATGTGTAGTATTCTATAGTAGTTCGTGAGTTGTTGACTCCACGTCTTGGGTAGAGGATTTCGGTATGATTTTCACTTTGTAATTAGTTATTTCTATTTCGATAAAGTATTCCGCATTTATTTAATTAAAATTGTGTTAAAAACAGGATAGTATGAATACAGTGGCTTGCCTAGCTACCACGAGTAGGCGCCCTTTATCAAGTAGGGAATGGACGTAGTCGGTCCGTCACCTACATGACGAGGAAAGATACGATTTCTATTAGTTTTAACTAACTATTTTTCCAAGTGGGTGGAAGAAGGTGCGTACGCCCAAATACGCGAACATGAAGTCATCGCTTTCTATTGAAAAATATCATCTGCCACTTCGACATCCCTAAAGAAATTACCTATGACAATGAACAATAGTTCGTCGGCCAGAAGACAACAAAGTTCTTCGACAAATGGCATATTAAGCGAATACTCTCCACTCCATACCGCCCCTTCGCCAACAGCCAAGTAGAGTCGTCCAACAAACTGATACTAAACATACTGAAGAAGAAGCTCAATGACGCCAAAGGACTATCGCCTGAGCTACTATCGAAAGTGTTATGGGCCCATCGGACCACGCCCAAATCCTCCACAGGAGAAACACCATACTCACTGGTCTACGGAATCGATGCGGTCATACAGGTCGAAGTCGGCGAACCAAGCTTGAGGTATTCACATACAAGCGGAGTAGAGAATGACATGTGCAAACTTCAAGACCTCAATAAGGCTGAGGAAAGAAGAGAAATGGCCCACATAAGAATGGTGGCCCAGGAACAACAAGTCGAAAGGTAATACAACAAGAGGGCCAAAATACGACCACTCAAAGTGGGTAACTACGTCCTCAAAGCCAAAACGTTGGCGTCAAATGACCCAAATAAAGGAAAGCTGGGCACCAACTGGGACGGACCATACAAAATCACAATCGCAGCAAATAAAGGGGTATTTTAATTAGAGATAATGGAAGGAAAAACGCTCCAAAACAATTGGAACGTTGCCCATATTATACCTCATTTTAACACGGGTCAAAGTAGAGTATAACATATTGGTAATTCTGAAGGTTTAATTAATTAAAGGAAGTCACACCTAATTATTTAAACGGTGAATTATTTTAGCTAAATAGTGCTTAAAATTAACTATGTTTTATATGGTCTGCTTAGTCTTAAGAGTATGGGTAAGTGTTCTAATTAATCCTATAGGGAAGGTTATTAAGGCACCCTATATGATCCATTGACTATGGTTAACCAGCCAAACTTAGGTTAATTAAGGACAATGCTAGCTGCTGGGTCTAAACACATACATAAGCGTGTTAAAAAAAAATACAATCGTTAAAAGGATACGTACTCAAAATAAAATCGTTGATATATTTCAAAAAAGACAACAAATGGATTGATGTGAAGAATTAAAAGTTTATAATTCAACTTAGTGCAAAAAAAAAAGAAGTTACTGCTTTAAGACTTAAACATCTTTATGTTGTAGAAAATTCTTTCTGCTACTCTAATCTGTTTAAGTAGTTCAAGAAAATCTGACTGCCTTTTTTAGTAATTAAATAGTTCTTTGATGTAGAGATAAATCAACACTCAAAGTCATTTTAACTTTTAAAACTATCAAAGTCAATTTGGACTTCTTGAAGATAACAAGCGGAACTGTAGAAAATAGTTATCGTATGTTTAAGGATAGCAGCGATTTTGGCCCTTTAAAATTGTAAAAAATAGAATCCAAATTTTCAACCAGACATTGGGCTTGAAAACTTACAACTTAGCAAGCAAAGTAACTGATATGGTTTTTCATTTTAAAGCCTTAATCTAAGTGATGCATTCTTATTGTGATAGAATTAAAAATCCTTGTTAGTAACAGATATCAACTTCATAGAAGTGAAACTAGCCACCAAACAACAAATCCAGGTTCAACATACAACTGAAAATAAACTCGTTAGTCATAAAAGAGATAGGGCAAAGTAAAATGAAAATAGAGAGCCATCCGCAAAAGATTTTATCTTCTGTATTTCGCTGTCAAATGATAACAAGAGTAAGAACAAGTGGTGGTGTCTGACTCTATCTGGTATGGGCGTTAAGTCTCTATGCGACTCCACCACGACAGTCTCGAATTAAGACTCCATTTTACTCCAAAGTGTACATGTAAAGAAAGAAAAGAACGAAACAAAAAAGGATTAGAGGAAGAACTCTAATTTATTGATGATGTATGAATAAAAGTGACATTAATGAATCAAGAAATCTCATGGTCTTTTAAGTTTCAGCACCTAAAGCTATACAAATAGTATAACAAATACAGGAAAACTATCAAATGTGTTACTAAAACAAGAAATTATATTTTTAAAAGACTAAACAGTATCCTAAAGTACCATCCATTTGACAAGAAAATTAATCCAATGCTACAGGCCTCATCCTTCGTTAAAGTCATATAGATCAACAAAATATATCAAACCTATGGACAAGATCTAAAAAATATGAATAGGAAGGCTTGCACTAATATTTTATATTAGACATAGCAACATGTATTTTCTGGTAGTTGGAACCCACTGCGGCAGAAGATATTTTAGATCATACTGGTACAAGTATTTCTAAGCTATAAAAGGAAACCTGCATTCATAACTTTTTGGATCTCGACACAAAATAGATTTCATAATTTTATAATCAATCTTAACAACTGGATAAAATTTACCTTTAAATGAGTTTATAATAGGGAAGAGAAAAAAAAGACTTGGACTAAAATATAATGCAGGTCGATAAGTCAGGCATCAGTTACATCAAATAACTCACTATGAAGTTCAGGGAACTATCTTTATAATAGTAAAGCAGGGGTCCTAAGTCATGATCGCTACTCTGGGTGTAATCTAATACAAAAGCGCATTACAAAATCGTAGTTCTAATAGAGACACGCGACATACTTCTTTAATATTAAGTATACATTTCTTAATTCAAACAAGAAACCTCAGAGCACCCTATTTATGCAAAAGTAACTTTAAATAAGTCATATATTCAATTGGAAAAGTTAAGACAAAGTAATATTTGTTACAATGAATTAGTCCACGACGCTCAATGTTTAAACCCAGGGCATTGTCATATGGGTAAAATACTCATAGGACTTATTAAATATTGATCAATTGGATTGTTTTTATATGGCCAGAATATGTATATGGCTTGAGCATACGAACAATAAGAAAATCCTAATACATGTTTCAAATAAAGAACCCCAAAACAAAGAATAAATACATAAAGGATGATGATTTACAACCAAATAACAAAGTAAAGAAATTAACAAATAGCATACTCAAATTTATTTAGAATGTGTGACATACAAAAGCAAAATAAGAAACTAAAGTTACTGCACAACACTCACAAAACATGAACAAATTAACTTCTGAATCGTAAAGAAAAGATATTGACCTTTTTGTGGGCAGTGAACTAGGGCCTTTGATCCACTATCAAACTTCGACCTCGACAATGGAGAAAAACCAAGATTTATTTAGAAAATATTCTCAAGCAGTGAAACGCAAGTAAAGAGCAGTGGGTTTGAAGGTTAGAGGTGGCGACTGAAGCCTAATTTTTTGGGGGTAAAGGGGCGGCTCTAAAATCATTTGTGGAGTAAAGGTACGGCTCAAGACCCTAAGGTTAAAGGAGGGAGTTCAAGCTTGGTTTTGGCTGAAGGATTTAGGAGTATTTATAGGCTGATTTCTAGGGTTCTTGGTTTGGGCGGGATTTGGAGATTGAGTGAAAAGCTCTTGAACGTTTGAAATTTGAACGTTGATACTGAATAAAATTAAATGAGGTGCAGATCTTCTTGTTCAAAAAAGGTAATGGCAGGTCTGCCATGGCTGAGCAACAGTAGAGTTTGTGAAGAAAAAGAAAGGAAGGAGAAGAAGCGTGCTTTTTTTGGAGAGAGAATGGAAGAAATTAAAATGCTAATTGTGTCTAGGTCTTTGAGAATGAAAGAATGGATTTCAACCGCAGGATTAAGAGCTTCCACGGCCGAGATTAAGTCTGGAATATTAGTCAAAACGACGAAGTTTTAATGAGGTTCTAGAGTGTTCTATAGTTGGGATAAAGTGGATGATTTTTGGGCTGCTGGTTTGACGGATTTGGACCGACTTATGGGCTAAATTCGTGGGCTACTGAGGACTTAAGGGAATTTAGATGATTATGGATTGCATTGGGTTTTAGGTAACTAGATATTGGACAAACTCACTTCCTTTTTCAAGTCTTTCTTTGAGCTTTTAAGTAAAATAATTTTTATTGGCCACATTATATAATAATACATAATATTATTGGTTGAACTATTTAATATTACTTAAAAGAATTATGGTAGCTAGAATTTAAATTTATAAAATAATTTACACTAACTGTTAAGTAAAATGTCATCATATTTAATTAAAAATATTATTATTAATTAATTAATAAAGATGAAAAATGTGTTTTTTTGGTAATAATAGCAATGATATAACTGTAATAGTTTTAATAATAATAACAAATAGGCATAGTTTGTATTAAAATATAGTAGAACAACTAGCTTATATTATAAGTGATATTAGAAGCTTAAAGAAATAATATAAAAGAAAGGAGGGACAAAACTGGATGTCAACAGCCCACCTCAAGTATTTCCATTTCTCAAAGGCGCCTCCCGAGTCGCACTCTTTTCCCTTATACCTGGAGATAGTTACAAAACAAGCTTATCACACTAGCCACTCTATACACCCTCACGACTGGCATGACAAAGGGACTGGACTAGTATGATCCCAATGTATGAACGGCTAAGTCCATCTCCAATATAAGAACATCTACGACCATCTCCAATGTATAAATGGCCGAGACCATTGCCAATGTATGAACGGCTACAACCATCTCCAATGTATGAACTGCTAAGGCCGTCTCCAATGTATGAACGGCTACGGCCATCTCCAATGTATGTACGACTACGACCATCTCCAATGTATAAACGGCTGAGACCATCTACAGTGTATGAACGGCTATAGCCATCTCCAACGTGTAAATGGCTAAGGCCACCATCGTCAATAAGTTGACCCAGCTCGACTATCACAAACGAAGTAACTTGACGATAGTGGAAGTCACGTATATGGCCAAGGCCATCTCCAACATGTAAATGGATAAGGCCACCATCATTAACAAGTCAACCTAGCTCGACTACGACAAACGAAGTAACTCGACGACAGTCGAAGTCACGTATATGGCCAAGGCCATCTCCAACATGTAAATGGCTAATGCCACCATCGTCAATAAGTCAACCTCAGCTCGACCACGACAAACGTAGTAACTGGATGATAGTCGAAGTCACGTATATGGCCAAGGCCATCTCCAATGTGTAAATGGCTAAGGCCACCGTCGTCAACAAGTCGACCCAGCTTGACTACGACAAACAAAGTAACTCGACGACCGTCGAAGTTACATATATGGCCAAGGCCATCTCCAACGTGTAAATGGCTAAGGCCACCATCGTTAATAAGTCGACCCAGCTCGACCACGACAAATGAAGTAACTCGACGACATTCGAAGTCGCGTATATGGCCAACGCCATCTCTAACGTGTAAATGGCTAAGGCCACTGTCGTCAACAAGTCAACCCAGCTCGACTATGACAAACGAAGTAACTCGACGATAGGCGAAGTCACGTATATGGCCAAGGCCATCTCCAATGTGTAAATGGCTAGGGCCACCATCATTAATAAGTCAACCCAGCTCGACTACGACAAATGAAGTAACTTGACGATAGTCAAAGTCACGTATATGGCCAAGGCAATCTACAACAGGTAAATGGCTAAGGCCACCGTCATCAATAAGTCAACCTAGCTCGACTACGACAAACAAAGTATCTCGACAACAGTCGAAGTTATGTATACGGCCAAGGACGCCCCCAAACACACAAAAGGCTAAAGCCATCATCATCAGTAAGTCAATCCAGTTCATCTACGATAAACGAGCAACTCGACGACAATCAAAGTTACATACATGGCTAAGGCCATCAAATATTACGGCTAAGGCTACCATTGTTAACTGTCGCCAACCTTGTTTGATATGGTGCAAGGCACATAAGTAGTAAACGATGAAATGCCGCTATTAATTAAATCTGCTTCCTATCAACGGATAAAACAAACAACATTCGGGAAGTATACTAAAGAACCTTACAAACAAGCAAGAATCCACTCTGCGGAGACGAGATACCAAAAACAAAAGATACAAAAAGAAGAGAGCAAAATCAAAAGTATAACTTCCATTATCATAAAAAAAATACATGTACAACAAGACCCATTTACATCTCCAAAAATAGTAAAACAAAGTGAGTACAAGTCCTAACATGCTCCGCTATCCCGTTCACCACCTATTCGTCGGTCTGTTATTTCGTTCGCCATACTCCACCAGTCCGTCATCTCACCCCCAACCTAATAAGTTACAGAGATCCAGGACCCAGAGCCTAGACAGTTAACGTCTTCAGAAGTATAGCCCACCTGGTCTAGAGAATCGGAACTATACTCGCAAGCTTCATGGGCGACCTGAGCTATACGCTGCTGATCCTGAATCTCCACCTCAGTGGCTCGGCTCGCTACTAAGAATTCCTCAAACACGACAAGCTTAGCTTTGGCGTACACCCACATCTCCTGCACCTTGCCATGCACACCCTCATCGGCCTAGACGCAATAGTCTACGTAAGTGCCTCAATTTTAGCCGCCTTGGCATTGAGCTCGGCAGTCAGGACAGCGACCTTGGCTCGCAAATCAACAACTTTCGCCGCTACCCCACTACCAACCTCCAGTTCATCTTACTTTGACTGGAGAAGAGTCTCCAGTTCAATATTTCTAGCTAAAGCGACCATAAGATGGTCATCAACTTGCTCTAGCTCAACTACCCTTCACTTCAGCTGGGCCTTTAACTGCTCCAAGTCTTCACAAAAAACCTAAAATTGTGGGTCCTGTTTGAGTAGGTCCGCTAGTGCTTGATGCTTGGCACGACATCGCCGATACTTCTTTACCACCTTGTTAAAGGTGGCAGCCATCCTTTTGCGCTCGCCAACCCTTCTCTATCTCCAAAATGAGAGTCTAAGGAAGAGGAAAAAGAGAAAAGGCAAGTCAGTATACACCAAAGTTCACTTTACGATATATAAAGAAAATCAAAATATACCTGCAAGGCCATGCCAGCACCCCTCCGAGATAAATCCCCGTCACTAACACCTTTTAAGATCTTACGCTCAGTAGTCGCATATAGCAGGGTCATATCCGATGCAGCCTGCTCGCTATGTTGCAACTGGTTATACCTTCTTGGGATCACAATTCGGCGATTAGATTCACCCGCCGTCATCCCCACGCCGATCGGACCTCTTGTTAATGCATCTGCATCCGTAGGGGCGACCTCAGGTTCCACCTTCTCACCATGATCTGCTTCTTCAGCGGTAGCCAATGAGTCACCCTCTAGAATGTGTGCTGGAGTGTCTTCAGGAACTGCCCTCCCTTAGTGAGCCAACCTCCCGGAACGGATGGCATCGGCCATAAAAATTGGCCTTGAATCCCGACGGGGCTCACTCACCCCCTCATCTTCTATGGCTACTAGTCATCGCTACTAGTCATCAACCGGCATCTTTTCCTTTTTGGCGGCTCCTCGCCCTCAAAAGTCTTCTCCACAGGCTATGGGGATGGCAATGACGGAGTTTCTTAACTAGCGGATGCAGCCACGGGCGCAACCTCAGGTTGAGGAACCTCCGAAACACCATCACTAGGCGAGCCACAATGTATGTATTCGTCTTCAGAGTCAATCCTCGCCCCAGGCGAGGTAACAACGCTCTTCTTCTTCTTCTTAGGGGTGCACCAACCTACCAAGACGAATAAGTTAGGTAACAAAACCTAAGGAAACCCCCAAACCATAATCAAAGAGTTACCTGGTGGGCCGTATTGTTCACAAAACACAGCCCAAGTGCGGCATTCCTCAGCATAAAGAATCATTCTCTCCACCCATGACCTAATAATTTCAATAAACCAAGGTGAAGAAACCCTCACCGCAAAAAAGGGAAAGCAAAAGAAATCTCAATGGCGCTGCGGTCAAAATCGCACATAGTCCTGAAATTCTAGAAGTAAAAATACTTACGTTCTGGATTCCATATTTCTGGGAACCCTTTAGGATTCGACACTAGGTGGTCCATCTGATGTAGAAGAATTTACACCAAAAGCAGAGGTTAGTCTTATCATCGACTTTAACAACCAAGTCCCTTGAGCTACGACTTTTCAGCTGTTGCATGGTACCTCAAAGGTAAGCGGGACTGAATAACTGTAAGAGGTGATGGTCAAAATACAACACACCTTCAAAGTATAGGGAGTGAGCTGAGCCGGGAACACATTGTAAAAATGACAAAGCTCCTCCATCAGGGGTTAAATTGGGAGACTATAACCGATTAATAACGGGTACTCATAGAATGTGCAGTACCCAGGCTGATGCACATTTGCATAGTCCATCCCAGCTGGAACCATCTCCATGTGGCCCTGAATATGGTACATCTCTCGAAGTTCATCCATGTTGGATTGTAATAACTCGTTGTGCTCCTAGGGAAGGGTTGGGCTCTTTGTTGGAAAATCCTTAGAATGTGTATCTCTTTCGGGAGGACATTGTCTACACAAAGAGGAACAAGGGCCTTCTTTTCCTTTTCCCCTTCACCATCGGAAGATGGTGGAAACCTAGATGGAGTATTACCCTTGGCCTTTTTACTACTTTGTCCATGTTTTGTCATGATAGTTTCTATGATAAACAAAGCTCTAACGATAAGAAGTGTGGTTTCAAAAGAAATGGAAGGGCCTCGCACGAGATAGCAGTTACTAGAGAGAAAGATGAAATAGGAAGCAGAAAAAGTTCAAAGGTTCGAATGATAAAATAGATTGAATCTACCCCCTATTTATAGGGTTAGGATGCGCGAAAATTGAAAGGGCATGATCCAAATCGGGCGCGAAAAACCAAAACATCACATCAGCTCTTAAACTACCTCGAGAGCAAGTATAATTATGACGCATGTGGGCAATGATGTCATTTCAAAAAGGGGGCCACGCGTCAATGGCTTAATGATGCCATATATTTCCCTTCACTCACATCATCGCCCCAATAGTAAGGTCAAATTTTCTAAGGACGAGGTCTGCATTTCTTCCCATTGAAGACGTCTAGTGGATACACCTCCAACGAGCGGAGGGACTAACTGTATGGGGTCAAACTTGGCCCTATACATCTCTACATCTAAGGGTACACCTAGTAAGTATACGTCTCTGTGCCGAAGGGTATGACTCGTACATAAGGATGAAGGCGACGTCAGTCAGAACTCAACGTCTTTGCTAGGAGGATGTCGAGCACTTTTTGTAATTTTTAGTTATTATTCCAAGGAATGCCTTCCCCTATTTAAAGAGGATCTCCCCATTGTAATAAGGCATCGGTGTTACTATTGAATAATACAACTCTCTTTTTCTCCTACTCTCTCTCTCTCTCTCTCTATATCTCTAATGAACATCTTCTCTTGAGTACAAAATATCATCTTACAATATTAGATCTATAAAAATAACATCATTCTTACATCTCTGGGTCTATTATATTTGATTACGATTTACCCTTTTATATTTTTGATTGTTTTCTATCTTACAAAGTATATTCTTAACTTTTGAGCCAAACACTAACTGTCGTAGCTGGAGGTGCTTACCAGCTGAGCAAGCCTCACTTGTCGGATTATTTATTTAGGGTTTAGGGTTTTGGTATTCAGCGTATCAAGTTTTACAGTTTCGAGTTTTGGGGTATTAGTAAGAATGAGATAACAACACTTCAATCAAAACCTATATATTATAACAAATTCTATTAAATAATTCATTTAAGAGTGTTCCAAAGTTTAAAATAGCAACTTAAAATTGGGAGTAGTAAGTAAACGCATTTATATCATTTCTATATTGTTTAAAATCTGATCACCACGGTCAAGCTGATTGACACTCCGTTCAAGCGGTGAAGCAAACAAAATACAACATGGTCTATTTCATATCCCTCCCTCATGATATCAGTCGAAGTCAGAAGGAACAATATTCAGGGGATGACCGATGTAGACGTGGTGTGAAAAACGCGTCAGACCAAGTACACGTCAAGGGATCCATGACTATATATATCAGAGTAAAAGCCTCTGATAAAATAGGCAGATTTGGGACCTCTGCAGATTTGATAAGTGAAAAGAAGAACAGAGCATCTCCGAGAAAATATGTAAATTGTTCTCCTCCATTGATTAATAGGAGCGATAAAAGAAAGCTTCAATAAGGTTGGTTATCCCTATTTTGTCTTATGTATTGTTTCTCTAACCAGTTTATTGATCTGGAATTTATTATGTTTGATTAAAATTTACCCCTTCATCCTCTTTAATTGATTTGTTCATAAAAATTCCAATATCTTTTGAGTGAAATAATTTCCTAGGCATCGAGTCTATAACAGATACACTTCCAATGACACTGTGTAGTGGTTACATAGACTAACCCCCCACCCCACACCCCTAACTCTGCAACCTTGAAACTATTTGTGTAAGCACCTATACGTATAGTTAACACATTAACAAGAGAAAACCTTACAGTAGAGAGCACACGTTGGGCTAAACCGACTTAATGATACTCTTGTCTCTTGACATATGATATTTATCTTAAGATTTAGCTCAAGTTCACACTAATTTTCTCAAAAGGTTTTATACTATTTGGGCCAAATACGGCCCTTCCCACCCTCACAAGTGAAAAGAGTACGACCCCTCTCATATTCCCCTTATAGCGAGGGTATAATGAGGGCATAAGTATGTGAACGACGTCAATTTGTAATGACCCAGCTCGTCATCATGTGAGTTACCGCCCCATTTTCCCTGTTATATACTTGTTCATGTTTCAATATGTGTGTTTGGTGAGTTTGAGTCAATTCGGATCGAGTTTGGTTGGAAATGAGACAAATAGTCTCTTAGAAGAAGGAATGATTGGGAAAGGTCAACCGGATGTTGACTTGTGAGTTAGAGAGCTTGGAGTCGAATTCTGATGATTCGGTTAGCTTTGGGAGGTCATTTGTGGCTTAGGAGAGTGATCGAAATTGAATTTGGAGGTCCGGTTTAGAAATATGCTTGAATTAGCTAAGTTGGAATTTTGGCGGAATCCGATCGATAGGTGAGATTTTGATCTGGGAGTCGGAATGGAATTCCGAAAGTTGCAGTAGCTTTGTTAAGTGATTTTGGATATGTCTGCAAATTTTCAGGTCATTCGGACATTGTTTGGTCGGGAATTTGATAGAATATAGGTTTCGGAAGTTTTGGTTGAATCTTAGGCTTGAACCGGCATTAATTTGATGATTCCTGTGTTTGAGGGTGTGTTTTTATGGTTGGAACAAGTTTGTGTGATTATTTAGAGTGGATTGGTATTTTTGGTTGAGGTCCTAGGGGCCTCGGGATGTTTTCGGAGGGTCTACAGAAGAAGTTTGGCATTTTTGGACTACTGTCATAAATTGCAGCAGTGATTCCGCTTCTGCGGATGGGGAACCGCAGAAGGGGATCCGTAGGGTCAAAGTTCGTCTCGTAGAAGAAAGTTTGGACGAAGCGGCCAGTGACTCGAAGGAGCGGGCTCGCAGAAGCGAGCCCTTGGCCGCAGAAGCGAAGTTGGTCGACTGGGGTTGTATCGCAGAAGCGAAACATTATTCGCTTAAGTGGTTTCGTAGGTGCGATACTTAGGCCGCAGAAGCGATAGGGGCACTTAAGTGAGACGTCGTATAAGCGACAAAAATGTCGCAGAAGCGGACTCGCTGGTGCGAGTCCAAGACCGCAGAAGCGGAAATCATTTCTGTGTTAAAGAAATAGAAGGGTCGGAATTTCAGAAGTTATAACACATTTAGGGCTTGGTTCTAAGAGACGACTTGGGCGATTTTGAGGAGAAAATCGAGAGGATTCTTCAGGTAAACAACTATTGACCCAATTTATGATTTTACATTGATAAATTATGAATTTAACACTTGAAAATGGAGGTATGGACGTGTATTAATGGAGGTTTTTGCTCTAAGCCTCGGTTATTGAAATTCATCAATTTGAATGGGAAAACGGAGTCCGATTTTGATAAACTTTATATGTATGGATTCGTGTTGAGATGTGGATTCTGAAAATATAACTTTTGTAATTTTTCGAGAAGCATAGCGAGAGTCGGATTTTGGCAACTTCATGGGTTTTGGTGTAATTGGAGTTATTTCGATTGGGTTATGTCCATTTAGCCTATTTTGATGTATACTTGTTGATTTTGATCAGATTTGGCATCTGAGGAGGTTGATTTGCGAGGCAAGCGCAAGGCGATCTAGGACTTTTGCCGATTCGAGGTGAGTGGTGGTAGTAAATAATGTACTAAGGGTTTGAAACCCCGTACTTGCACTATACAGTGCTATGCTGAGATGAAACACGCGTCATTTGATGAGCGTGGTGGTATTATGACTGGAGATTTGGACTTGGTTCTTCCCGACTGATAGTTTACTGTGTATAATGACTGAGATTGGGCTTATATCTGTGTATTTGGGCTAGGAGGCGTGTTTGGGGCCTTGTGCCAATCTGTAGAGTATTAGGGAAGCCTGTAGAGCTAAGTGACCCTTCTATCATGTTAGACACATACACTGAGCCGTATTCGTAACTGTATAGCATATCAGGAACCAGTACTAGATATGTACTCTGAGTGAGACTACCTGGGGTTGAATACACTGTTCTAGCTGAGTGGGCCCGAGAGACCAAGTCTATAGTGACTGAGATGGGGTCGAGGACCTATTATGAAGTATTGATATATATACCGTATATATATGTGGATCGGACTGCGCGCCGCAGTATCATAGCGCTTGGGATGAAGGAGCCCCTCGGGAGTCTGCTCACACCCCCAGTGAGCGCACTATATATATTGGATCGGGCTGCACGCTGCAGCATTATATCTATATATAGGATCGATCTGCACGCCGCAGTGCTATATATATTGGATCGGGTTGTACGCCGCAGCGCTATATATATTAGATTGCGTTGCACGCTGCAGCGCTATGAATATTGGATCGGGCTACACGCCGCAACGCTATATATATTGGATCGAGTTGCACGTTGCAGCACTATATATATATACATATATATTGGATCGGACTGCACGCCACAACAGTATGAGTGATGATCGGGCTGCACGCCACAGCAGGACTAGGTCAGTGTGGGGTCATTGTGAGATAGTTGTGGACTAGAATTGGACTTATCACTATAGAGATGACTTACCTGTAAGGTTATTCTTTGAATTTTTTAGTGATAGTACATGTGTTCTTATTTTTAGTTGTTATTTATTGTTATTACTCAATTAGTTGAAAGATACTCACCCCACTCCTCTGCACTTTATGTGCAGATACAATTGTTCAGGAGGGCAGTTGAGCTACCGCAGTTGCTACATTTCAGTTATTCTGAGGAGACTTTGAGGTAGCTGCCGGCGTCTGCAGGACCCGATCTCTCATTTCCCTATCATTATGTCTTTACTATTCTGCCTAGACATGAATTGTATAGGATAATTTCCATTGGTTAGAGGCTTAGACTTGTGACACCGAGATTGTTGGGCTGCATTTCATGTATTTCCTTTTCGCACTTGTTGTTTCTTCTATGAATTAAACTATTAACTTCAATGAATCAGTATTAATTAATAAATGGGTTGGTTATTTGGAAATTATGGTCGGGCTTGCCTAGCAATGTGTTGGGCGCCATCACGACTGGATTTGGGTCGTGACAAGTTGGTATCGAGCCTAGGTTACTAGGACTCGCGAGTCATGAGCTAGTTTGGTAGGTCTCGTGGATCGGTACGGGGACGCCAATGCTTAGCCTCGGGAGGATACAAACCTTTTAGGAAAGCTTCAATACTTTAAATTCTTGTCGTGCGATGTTGTTGATCCAAAACTGAACTTTGATATTCTATTCTCTCGCAGATGGCGAGAACTCGAGCTTCCGGACGAGGCGGACAACCACCATTACCACCTGCTAGAGATCGTGGACGCGGTCATGGTCGTGGTAGGGGTAGGGCAGCTGAGGCAGTGCCAGCTGACCCACAGCTATTGCAGCTACATCCGGGACCGGGGGTGGTCATCAGACCCCCACAGCTCGCACTCCAGAGCAGGTAGTGCATGGCCTTCAGACACCTGAGGTTCCACCAGTCCAGCCAATGGCCCCAGTACAACCAGCTGTTTAGATTTAGGGGGACAGGGTCCTAGTATACCCGACGACGAGCAGCGTCGTCTAGAGAAGTTTAGTAGACTTTTCCCTCCTATATTCAGTGGTACTCCGGGCGAGGACGCCTAAGGTTTTCTGGACAAGTGCCGTCGGATGCTCCGTACAACAGGGATTCTGGAGTCGAGCGGTGTATCCTTTACTACCTTCCAGTTTCAGGGAGTAGCCTTCGCTTGGTGGGAGGCTTATAAGCGCCGTAGGCCGGCAGGTGCGGCACCATTGTCATGGCAGGAGTTCTCCACTATTTTCCTGGAGAAGTGGATACCTCGATCTCTGAGGGAGGAGATGCGTAGGCAGTTTGAGTGGCTTCGCTAGGGAGACATGTCAGTGTTGGATTATGAGGTTAGATTTACAAAGTTATCCAGATATGCATCGTGGTTGGTTACTACAGATCGGGAGAGGATCGGACATTTTGTTGATGGCCTTATTTATCTTATCCATATTCTGATGACCCGAGAGAGGGTTCTGAGTCACTCTTTTGAGGATGCTGTTGATATCGCTCGTGATATAGAGACAGATCGTCCTAGGGAGCAAGAGGAAAGGGAGGCCAAGAGGCCTCGAGGATCATCTAGTTCTAGTGGCACTCAGACTAGTGGCCAGGGTCAGCAGAACCGAGGTCACTCTTTCAGGTCGTCATAGCCAGCCCGCTCAGATAATCGTGGGTCATCTTCTGGCCGTGGTTATTAGGGTTCGCACCAGAGCCAGCCATCTCTCAGCACTATGCCAACATAGAGTTCTTCACAAGCCCCATCTATCCAAGGTTATTCTCAACCTAGTTCATATGCTGGACACTCTGGTGGAGGGGTTCTCATCAGTCCCAGCCCCCAGCACCTGTGAGTTTCTTCGAGTGCGGAGAGTTTGGGCACATCCGCAGCGAGTGTCCCCGTTTTATTTCCAAGCCATATCAGCAGAGGGGGCAGCCCTTATCTTCTGGTCCTTCTACTTCAGCACCCTCCCTGCCAGCTAGGGGTGAGGGTCAGGCAGCTCAGGGGTCACCCTCAAGGGGGACACCGATCAGGTGGTCAGGCTAAATGCTATGCTTTTCAGGGCCGTTCTGATGTAGTTCATTCTAATGCTGTCATTACAGGTATTATTTCAGTCTGCCATAGAGATGCCTAAGTTTTGTTCGATCCCGGTTCCACTTATTCTTATGTATCTACATATTTTGCTCCTCATTTGGGCACAACCCGAGGGTGTCTTACGTTGCCCGTGCATGTATCTAACCCGGTGGGTGATACCATTGTTGTGGACCATGTGTACTGGTCTTGTCTTGTCACTATTGGGGGTCTGGAGACCCGAGTAGACTTGTTGCTTTTGGGCATAATTGATTTTGATGTTATCTTGGGCATGGATTGGCTATCTCCGTGTCACGCTATTCTGGATTGTCATGCCAAGATAGTCACTTTGGATATGCCGGGCATTCAGAGGATCGAGTGGTGAGGCATGACTGACTATGTACCCAGCAGGGTAATATCTTTCCTCAAAGCCCAACAGATGGTTGGGAAGGGGTGTCTTTCCTATTTGGCATTTGTGCGGGATGTCGGAGCTGAGACTCCTAGTATTGATTCTGTTCCCATTGTGCGGGACTTTCCTGATGTATTCCCCTCAGAGCTGCAGGGATATTGATTTTGGGATTGATTTGGTGAGGATTGATTTGGTGCCAGACACTCAGCCTATTTCTATACCTCCTTATCGTATGGCACCAGCTGAGCTGAAGGAATTGAAGGAGCAGCTCCAGGAACTCCTAGATAAGGGGTTCATTCGGCCGAGTGTATCACCTTGGGGTGCACCGATCTTATTTGTTAAGAAGAAAGATGGCTCAATGAGGATGTGTATTGACTATAGGAAGCTGAACAAAGTAACAGTGAAGAACAAGTATCCTCTACCTCGCATTGACGATTTGTATGATCAGCTCCAAGGAGCTAGGGTATTCTCGAAGATTGGTCTTCGTTCAGGCTATCACCAGCTGAAGATTAGAGACTCTGATATTATGAAAACAGCCTTCAGAACGAGGTATGGGCACTATGAGTTTATGGTGATGTCTTTTGGGCTGACCAATGCCCCAGCTGCGTTCATGCATCTGATGAATAGTGTATTCCTACCATATTTGGACTCCTTCGTGATCGTGTTCATAGATGATATCCTGGTGTACTCGCGTAACCAGGAGGAGCATGCCCAGCAACATAAAGTTGTATTACAGAGGTTGCGGGAGGAGAAATTGTATGCCAAGTTCTCCAAGTGTGAGTTCTGGCTCGAGTCCATGGCATTCTTGGGGCACGTGGTGTCCACTGATGGTATTCAGATGGATCCAAAGAAGATAGAGATGGTGCAGAGTTGGCCTAGACCGACCTCAACTACTGAGATTCGTAGTTTCCTGGGTTTGGCAGGGTATTATCGCTGATTTGTTCAAGGATTCTCCTCTATTGCTTCACCCTTGACTAGATTGACTCAGAAGGGTGCTCCTTTTATGTGGTCCGAGGAGTGTGAGGAGAGCTTTCAGAAGCTCAAGACGGCATTGACCACGACACCAGTCTTGATATTACCGTTAGCTTCATATTCTTATACTATGTATTGTGATGCCTCTAGAGTTGGCATTGGTTATGTGTTGATGTAGGAGGGTAGGGTCATTGTTTATGCTTCTTGCCAGTTGAAGCCCCATGAGAAGAATTACCCTGTACATGATTTGGAGCTAGCAGCCGTAGTTCACACTCTGAAGATTTGGAGACATTACCTATATGGTGTTTCTTGTGAGGTGTATACCGATCATCGCAGCCTTCAGCATCTGTTCAAATAGAAGGACCTTAATTTGAGACAGCGGAGGTGGCTAGAGTTGTTTAAGGATTATGACATCACTATATTATATCATCCGGGAAGGCCAATGTTGTGGCCGATGCTTTGAGCCGAAAGACGGTCAGTATGGGCAGCTTAGCTTATATTCCAATTGGGGAGAGGCCCTTTGCACATGATGTTCAGGCTTTGGCCAACCGGCTAGTGAGACTGGATGTTTCTGAGCCGAGTTGAGTGTTGGCTTGTTTTGTTTCTCAGTCTTCTTTATATGATCATATTAGAGAGCGTCAGTATGATGATCCCCATTTGCTTGTCCTTAAGGATAGAGTTCTAAATGATGATGCCACAGATGTGACCATTGATAGTGATGGTGTTCTGATGATGCAGGGCCGTATCTGTGTGCCCAATGTAGATGGCCTTCGAGAGTTGATATTAGAGGAGGCTCACAGTTCATGGTACTCAATTCATCCGGGTGCCGCGAAGATGTACCAGGACTTGAGACAGCATTGTTGGTGGAGGAAAATGAAGCAGGATATTGTTAGTCATGTGGCCAGATGTCTCAACTACCAGAAGGTCAAGTATGAGCATCATAGACCGGTCGGTGTTCTTCAGCTTATGGTTATTCCTGAGTGGAAATGGGAGCGGCTTACCATGGATTTTGTGACTGGGCTCCCTCGGACTTCGAGGAAGTTTGATTCGGTGTGGGTGACTGTTG
This sequence comes from Nicotiana noctiflora, assembly GCA_032618575.1. NCBI lineage: Eukaryota > Viridiplantae > Streptophyta > Magnoliopsida > Solanales > Solanaceae > Nicotiana > Nicotiana noctiflora. The sequence goes on from JASVEL010003005.1 coordinate 301,005, forward strand.
ATCGGCTGACCAAATCCGCACACTTCATTCCAGTATGTACTACTTACTCATCGGAGTGGTTAGCGGTGATCTTTATTCGGGAGATTGTCAGATTGCATGGGGTCCCAGTGTCTATCATATCAGACAGAGGTACTTAGTTCACTTCTCAATTCTGGAGGGCATTCCAGCGGGAGCTGTGTACGCAGGTTGAGTTGAGCACAATATTTCATCCTCAGACAGACGGACAGTCTGAGTGCACTATACAGATCTTAGAAGATATGTTGCGTGCATGTGTGAGTGATTTTGGAGGTTCATGGGATGAGTTTTTGCCACTTGCAGAGTTTGTCTACAATAACAGTTATCATTCGAGTATTCAGATGGCCCCGTATGAGGCATTGTATGGTAGACGGTGTAGATCTCCCGTAGGATGGTTTGAGCCTGGTGAGGCTAGATTGATAGGGACTGAGTTAGTTTAGGATGCTTTGGATAGAGTGAAGTTGATTCAGAAGAGGCATTGCACAGCACAGTCACGCCGGAAGAGTTGTGCGGACCGTAGAGTTCGAGATATGTCTTTTATGGTTGGTGATAGAGTATTATTGAGGGTTTCACCCATGAAGAGTGTTATGCGGTTTGGGAAGAAGGGGAAACTGAGTCCCAGGTTCATTGGTCTTTTTGTGATACTCAAGAGGATTGGAGAGGTGGCATATGAGTTGGCTTTGCCACCCAGTTTGTCCAGTGTTCATCCAGTATTCTATGTATCTATGCTCCGGAAGTATATCGGGGATCCGTCTCATGTGCTGGACTTCAGTACGATTCAGCTTGATGGTGATCTATCTTATGATGTGGATCCAGTGGATATTCTGGGTAGACAGGTTCGAAAGTTGAGGTCCAAGGACATTGCTTTATTCAAGGTGCAGTGGAGAGGCTGGCCCGTGGAGGAGGCTACTTAGGAGATCGAGCAGGAGATGCGGAGCAGATATCGTCACCTATTTGAGTCTCCAGGTATGTTTCTTGACCCGCTCGAGGACGAGCGTTTGCTTAAGTTGGGGAGAATATGATGACCCGGCCCGTCATCATGTGAGTTACCACCCCGTTTTCCCCGTTATATGCTTGTTCATGTTTTAATATGTGTGTTTGGTGAGTTTGAGTCAATTCAGATCGAGTTTGGTTGGAAATGAGACAAATAGACTCTTAGAATAAGGAATGATTAGGAAAGGTCAACCGGATGTTGACTTGTGAGTTAGAGAGCTCGGAGTCAAATTTTGATGATTCGATTAGCTTCGGGAGGTCATTTGTGGCTTAGGAGAGTGATCGGAATTGAATTTGGAGGTTCGGTGTAGAAATAGGCTTGAATTGGCTAAGTTGGAATTTTAGCGGAATCCGATCGATAGGTGAGATATTGATCCAGGAGTCGGAATGTAATTCCGACAGTTGCAGTAGCTTCGTTAATGATTTTGGATATGTATGCAAATTTTCAGGTCATTCGAACATCGTTTGGTCGGGACTTTGATAGAATGTAGGTTCCAAAAGTTTTGGTTGAATCTTAGGCTTGAACCGGCATTAATTTGATGATTCGTGTGTTTGAGGGTGTGTTTTTATGTTTGGAACAAGTTCGTGTGATGATTTAGAGTGGATTGGTATTTTTGGTTGAGGTCCGAGGGGGCCTCGAGATGTTTTCAGAGGGTTTACGGAAGAAGTTTGGCATTTTTGGACTGCTGTCATAAATTGTAGCATTGATTCCGCTTCTGCAGATAGGGAACAGCAGAAGCGGATACGCAGGGGCGAAGTTTGTCTCGCAGAAGCGCGTTTGGACCAAGGCAGGCAATTCCGCAGAAGCGGGCTCGCAGAAGCGAGCCCTTGGCCGCAGAAGCCAAGTTGGTCGACTGGGGTTGTATCGCAGAAGCAAAACATTATTCGCTTAAGCGGTTTTGCAGGTGCAATACCTGGGCCGCAGAAGCGATAGGGGCACTTAAGTGAGACGTCGCAGAAGCGACAAAAATGTATCAGAAGCGGACTCGCAGGTGTGAGTCCAAGACCGCAGAAGCGAAAATCGTGTCTGTGTTAAAGAAACAGAAGGGTCGCAATTTCAGAAGTTATAACACATTTAGGGCTTGGTTGAAAGAGACGACTTGGGCAATTTTGAGGAGAAAATCGAGAGGATTCTTCAGGTAAACAACTATGGACTAAATTTATGATTTTACATTGATAAATTATGAATTTAACACTTGAAAATGGAGATATGGAGGTGTATTAATGGAGTTTTTTGCTCTAAGTCTAGGTTATTTAAATTCATCGATTTTAATGGGCAAACGGAGTCCGATTTCGATAAACTTTATGTGCATGGATTCGTGTTGAGATGAGAATTCTGAAAATATAACTTTTGTAATTTTTTGAGAAGCGTACCGAGAGTCGAATTTTGCCAATTTCGTGGGTTTTGGTGTATTTGGAGTTATTTCGATTGGGTTATGTCCATTTAGTCTATTTTGATATATTCTTGTTGATTTTGATCAGATTTGGCATCGGAGGAGGTTTATTTGCAAGGCAAGCGCAAGGCGAGCTAGGACTTTTGCCGATTCGAGGTGAGTGGTGGTAGTAAATAATGTTTTAAAGGTTTGAAACCCCATACTTTCACCATACATAGCTATGCTAAGATGAAACACGCGTCATGTGACAAGCGTGGTGGTATTGTGACTAGAGATTTGGACTTGGTCCTTCCCGACTGATAGTTTACTGTGTTTAATGACTGAGATTGGGCTTATATCTGTTTATTTGGGCTAGTAGCCGTGTTTGGGGCATTGTGCCGATCTGTAGAGTATTAGGGAAGCCTGTAGAGCTAAGTGACACATATACCATGTTGGACACACACACTCTGCCGTATTCATAGCTATATAGCATATCAGGAACTAGTACTTGATGTGTACTCTGAGTAAGACTGCCTAGGGTTGAATACCCTATTCTAGCTGAGTGGGTCCGAGAGGCCGAGTCTATATTGACTGGGAGGGGTCGAGGACCCATAGTGAGGTATTGATATATATACCGGATCGGGCTGCACGCCGCATCAGTATATACATATACCGGATTGAGCTGCACGCCGCAGTAGTATATACATATACATATATTGGATCGAACTGCACGCCGAATGGATCAGACTGCATGCCGTAGTAATATATATGTGGATCGGACTGGACGCCGCAGTATCATAGCGCTTGGGCCGAAGGAGCCCCTCCGGAGTCTGCACACACCCCCAGTTAGTGCACTATATATATTGGATCGGGCTGCACGCCGCAGCATTATATCTATATATTGGATCGTGCTGCACACCGCAGCGCTATATATATTGGATCGGGCTGCACGCCGCAATGCTATATATATTGGATCGGGTTGCACTTTGTAGCGCTATATATATTGGATCGGGTTGCACGCCGCAGCGCTATATATATTGGAACGGTTGGGACACCATAAATCTCCCAAGTGGCGACTCTGAATCTCTTAATAAATGAATCATGTTTTGATGGTCCTTCAATTGGAAAAAATTCTTTTTACCACGCCCTTCGCGGGGTGCGGTAGCGCCAAAAGGAGGTGTGACACTTATCACTATAGAGATGACTTACCTGTGAGGTTACCCTTAGAACTGTTTAGTGATAGTACAGGTGTTCTTACTTTCAGTTATTATTTATTATTATTACTCGCTGAATTGAAATATACTCACCCCACTCCCCTCCACTTTCTGTGCAGATACAAGTGTTCAGGAGAGCGGTTGAGCTACCGCAGCTGCTACATTATTGTTATCCTGAGGAGACTTCGAGGTAGCTGCTGGCATCCGCAGACCCGATCTCTTCCTCCATATCATTTTGTCTTTTACTATATTGCCTAGACTTGGATTGTATAGGATATTTTCCATCTGTTAGAGGCTCAGACTTGTGACACCGCGATTGTTGGGCTGTATTTCATGTATTTCCTTTCCGCACTTGTTGTTTCTTTTATGAATTAAACTATTAACTTCAATGAATCAGTATTAATTAATAAATGGGTTGGTTATTTGGAAATTATGGTCGGGCTTGCCTAGCAATGTGTTAGGTGCCATCACGACCGAGGTTTGGGTCGTGACACACTTACACTTGGGTGTCCCCATTAAGAGGACGTCGATCACGCCTTTATTATTAATATTTTAATAAGGAGTCCCCCTTTCTATATAAAGGAGGGCTTCCCTATTTTAACAGACCAAGTGTTATAATCTAATAATACAACTCTCTCATTCTCTCTCTATCATTCTTAATTGCGACAAACAACAACTCTTAGAGTTCTTCATTTTTGCAAATATCTTTATATTGTAACTACGTTGATCTCATATCTAGGTTCATTATATTTGGTTACGATTTACCCCTTTCCTATCTTTTGATTATTTTAAGCTTATAAAGTAATAACTAACTTTTGAGCCAAACAATTTGACGCCGTCTGTAGGGATTTCGAGAATCAAAATCATAGTATCCACATAGAGATCAGCCAACCATCTCCCTCTACATCACACGAAAGTCAAAAATTGCCAAAAATGATGCCAGATCCAAAGCAATAATGGGTATTACAACCAACCTTCTTGGTCCTATCAATGAGGTCAACAACGACGTTATCATCAACAGAACCCCCGGCACCTCACCCGAAGTAGAGATCTCACCTTCCCCATCTAAAGATCCGACTATCTTGCATGACAAAGGAGCTTCCACATCCGCTGTCAAGGAGGCGCCCTCGGGGGTCAGAAAACTGCTGGAAGAATGGCTAACAAGCACCTTGAGTGGCTTGGTCGAAAAACCACTACAAAGTAACATAAAGGCAGTACCAACAATAAGTATCAGCACTACCATGGGTGAACAAGAGGATACACGAGTAAACAACCAACCCATTGAGTCACACACCCATGATGGCACGCTAACCGCCATTCTAAGGAAGATGGAGGAAATGAAAAGCGAAAACAAGGCTCTCCACAACCAGATGAAGGAGGACCAGTAGGGGGTCAACAAAATTCTCGGAGCCCCTAAGTTGCTACCAAAACACAACATGGGGACGTTCGTAGAGTAGACACATTCTGAAGAAGTCGCCCCCTACCTTATCCCAAAAACCTTCAAGATGCCCCCTCTACCTGAGGGTACATTATGGGACCACTAATCCTGAGGATCATCTGATCCATTACATCACCACCGTGAAAGGCAACGACCTATCAAGAGAACATGTACCATCAGTGCTACTGAAAAAGTTTGATGAACGTTAACCGGAGGAGCCCTGACATAATACTCCCAGCTGCCTGCCAAGGTAATACAAACGCTTGAAGAAATGGCGGATAAGTTCGTCACTGCTGCAAAGAAGGTAGAGGTAAGGGTCGACATCTTCGCCGTTAGACAAACCATAGGTGAAGGGCTTAGGGACTTCATCGCCAGATTCAACAGGGTAAGAATGAGCCTGCCAAACGTATCGGAAGGAATGGCAGTCGCCGCATTCCTGAACGGACAAAGCAGGGATGGTTCCAGAGCAACTAAGTAGTTGCTAAATCGCCTCATGAAGTATCCCCCTAT